>JAQZBX010036264.1:0-24244 GCA_029593785.1 Cabassous unicinctus
CTGGGAGGTCCCGGGGATCGAACCCAGGTCCCTCTATATGGGAGACGGACGCCCAACCATTTGAGCCACATCCGTCCCCCAATATATGTCCTTTTATGTCTGACTTATTTTACTCAACATGATCTCTTCAAGATTTATCCATTTTGTAGTGTGTATCAGAACTTTATTACTTTTTACAACTGACTAGCATTCCATTGTATGGATAGACCACATTTTGTTTATCTAGTCATCTCTTGATAAACAGACACTTGGGTTGATTCAGACTTTTGGCTATTGTAATAATGCTTCTATGAACATCAGTGTACAAGTACAGGCATGCCTCAGAGATAGTGCTGATTTGGTTCCAGACCACCGCGATAAAGTGACTATCACAGAATAGCGTGTCATATGAATGTTTTGGTTTCCCAGTGCATATAAAAGTTATGTTTACACAATACTGTGGTCTATTAAGTGTGCAATAGCATTATGTCTTAAAAAAAAAAAATGTGTATATCTTGGTTAAAACATACTTTATTGCTAAAAAAAAAAATTAACCATCATCTGAGCCTTTAGCAAGCTGTAGTCTTTTTGCTGGTAGAGGGTTGTTTTTTTTTAAGATTTATTTTATGTATTTACTCCCCCCCCTTGTTGTTTTGCGCTCGCTGTCTGGTCTCTGTGTCCATTCGCTGTGTGCTTTCTGTGTCTGCTTGTCTTCTCGTCTTCTCTTTAGGAGGCATGGAGAACTGATCCTGGGACCTCCAATGTGGGAGAGCAACACTCAATCACTTGAGCAACCTCAGCTCCCTGGTTTGTTGTGTCTTTCATTATCTCTCCTCTTTGTCTCTTTTTGTTGTGCCAGCTATCCGCGTGGGCCAGCTCTCCGCACAGGTCAACTTGCTTTTACCTGGAGGCCCTGGGACGTGAACCCGGGACCTTCCATGTGGTAGACGGGAGCCCAATTGCTTGAGCTACATCCGCTTCCCTGGCAGAAGGCCTTGCCTTGATGTTGATAGCTGCTAACTGATCAGGGTGGTGGTTGCTGAAGTTTGGTGTGGCTGCGACAATTCCTTAAAATAACACAACAATGAAATTTGCTGCATCAATCGACTGCTCCTTTCATGAAAGATTTCTCTGTAGCATGTGATGCTGTTTGATAGCATTTTACCCACAGCAGAACTTCTTTCAAAACTGGTGTCAATCCAATCAAACTCTGCCACTGCTTTATCAACTAAGTTGATGTAATATTCTAAATCATTTGCTGTCATTTCAACAATGTTCACAGTTCTTCACCAGGAGTAAATGCCATCTTGAGAAACTTTTTTTGTTGTTGTTGCTCATCCATAAGAAACTATTGTTTCATCTATTAAAGTTTTATCATGAGATTGCAGCAATTCAGTCACATCTTCAGGCTCCACTTCTAATTCTAGCTCTTTTGCTATTTCTACCACATCTCTGCTGAAGTCTTGAACCCCTCAAAGTCATCCATGAGGGCTGGAATCAACTTCTTCCAAACTTCTGTTAATGTTGATATCACAAATGTTTTTCATGGCATCTAGAATGGCAAATCCTTTGCAGAAGGTTTTCAACTAACTTTGTCCAGATCTATCAGAGAAATCACTATCTATGGCAGCTATAGCCTTACAAAATGTATTTCTTAAATAATAAAGTTTGAAAGTCAAAATGACCCCTTGATCCATGAGCTGCAGAATGGATGCCGTTTTAGCAGGCCTGAAAACAATATTCATCTCATTGTACATCTTCAAGAGAGCTCTTGGCTGAACAGGTGCACTGTCAATAAGCAGTAATATTTTGAAAGGAACATTTTTTTTTCTGAGTAGTAGTTCTTAACAATGGGCTTCAAATATTCAGTGAACCATGTTGTAAACAGAAGTGCTGTCACCCAGTCTTCACTGTTAATTTATAGAGCAAAGGCAGAGTAGATTTAGCATAAATCTTAAGGGTCTAGGATTTTCAGAATGGTAAATAAGCATTGGCTTCAACTTAAAGTCACCAGCTGCATTAGACATTAGAGAGTCAGTCTGTCCTTTGACACTTTGAAGCCAGGCGTTGACTTCTCCTCCACAGCTATGAAAGTCCTAGATGGCATCTTCTTCCAAGAGAAGGCTGTTCTGTCTATATTGAAAATCTGTTGTTTGGTGTAGCTACCTTCATCAAGGATCTTGAGTAGACCTTCTGGATAACTTGCTGCAGCTTCTACATCAGTACTTGCTGCTTCACCTTATCCTTTTAAATTACAGAGACAGCTTCTTTCCTTAAACCCCGTGAAACATCCTCTACTTGCTTCAAACTTATCTCCTGCAGCTTTCTCACCTCTCTCAGACTTCATAGGACTGAAGAGAGACAGGACCCTGGTCTGTGTTAGGCTTTGGCTTAAGGTAATGCTGTGTGACTGGTTTGATTTTCTATCCAGACTGCTAAAACTTTCACCATATCAGCAGTAAGGCTGTTTCACTTTCTTATCACATTTGTGTGTTCACTGGAGTAATACTTTTTAATTTCCTTTAAGAACTTTTCCCTTGCATCCACAACTTGACTAAGCATTAGGTACAAGTTAGCTTTCAGCCTATCTCAGCCTTTGACATGCCTTCTTCACCGAGCTTAATCATTTCTAGCTTTTGATTTAAAGTGAGAGATATGTGACTTTTCCTTTCACTTGAACACTTAGAGGCTAATGTAGGGTTATTAACTGGCCCAATTTCAATATTGCTGTGTCTCAGGGAATAGGGAAGCCCAAGGAGAGGGAGAGAGATGGGAACGTTCGGCAGGTTGGTGGAGCAGTCAGAACACACACAGCATTTATCCATTAAATTCACCATCTTGTATGGGCATAGTTCATGGTGTCCCAAAACAACTAAAATAATAACACCAAAGATCACTGGTCACAGATCACCATAATAGATGCAATAATAATGAAATATTGGAAGAATTACCAAAATGAGACAGAGACATGAAGCGAGCACATGCTGTTGGAAAAATGGCGCTAAAAGACTTGCTCGATGCAGGGTTGCCACAAACCTTCAATTTGTAAAAACATTGCAATTTCTGCAAAGTGCAATAAAGTGAAGCACAATGAAACGAGGTATGCCTGTATCTGTTTGAATCCCTGCTTTCAAACCTTTGGGGTATATACCTAGGAGTGGAATTGCTGGGTCACATGGTAACTCTATATTTAGTGTTTTGAGGAACCACCAAACTGTTTTCCATAGCAGCTGCACCAACTTACATTCCGACCGGCAATGCGTGAGGGCTCCAGTTCCTCCACGTCCTTGCCAACACTTGTTACTTTCTATTTTCTAAACAATAGCTCAGGCCTTTTTAAAAAGAGATTCAAAGAACTCCCCTAAACCCATGACAGAAATGGCTCCCAGCTCTAGAAAGAGTTTGTGAGGTGTTCTTGGAAAAGTGTCACCCCTCCATGATTGATTATTCTTGGCCATTAAGGCAGAGAGAAATAAATGGAATATCTCTCACCATGATGAACGGAAATCTACTGCATTATATGAAAGCTGTCTTTTAGCTACTGGGGTGGGGGTTGGCTGGGGGTAATTGAGGCTCCAAAAGGAACAGCCACTGGCCGAAACAGAATGAGACAGTCAGGAGTTTTGTTTTGGATGTCCTGTGGAAGAACCTAGACTCTGCTCAGGGACCACCATTCCTTCAGAATAGTGCCTTGAGCTCAAGACCTGACCACTTTCCTATTCTCTGGAGCATAGGAGAAGAACAGAGACCATGAGATCTTAGCCCCTTAGACTCCTACCAACATGCAATGCTATTGCACCTTCTGGTTTCCTTTAGATATGACTGGAACACCATCAAAATGGCCATCAAATGTATCTGGAACATGAAGAAATCGCATTCCCTGAGGTTCAATAATCCATACGTCAACCTGGACACGGGAAAAAAAATTATTGAAAGCATTAAAATATTTTTATGCTTCTTAAGCAGGAAGTACAATTATTACCAAGTCCTCTGATGCTTTTCGCATCTTCAAGTTTCCTCAGCAATTACCCAGCATGGTTCTATGACCATTCTGCAAGTTCTTTAAGTTCCCTGGGATGCGATTCATCTGACTATGGAGGCTTAAGCCCCTTCTGGCAATTTAGTACTCTTGTTCTATGATCTCATTTCTTTAGGATTTAATCCTACCTCTTCATTCTATTCTATTCTTTTTATTTAAAAGAGCATTCATATTGTTAGGGGGAAAAAAGAAGCATAATGTTCTGCTTGGCTTTTCATGAGATTCCCCCCACCTTCTTTTGTACAGACTCATTTAAATGTGAGCTTATCAGACAGCATCCTGTGTACACACTGGTTTCCTTACATGCCTCTTCCTCATTAGAATCCTTTGCAACAGAGATGAGCTCGTTCCTCTTTGGGAATCCTGGCATTGCAACATGCCTACCCTTTCTCTGAAAAATTCTTTTTGATATCTGCTTTCCTAAAGTCTTTGGGCACTCGTTTGAACAGAGTCAATGCTTTCTTTCTTGGTTATTACAAATTCCAGTATAACACATGAATTTAATTTGCCTCCAGAATTCCTGTTACCTCCAAAAGATCAAATAGTTCTTCACGTGGCAACAACTAAGTCTATGCAGAATCAGGTGCTTGTCTTAGAAGAGTCTGACCCAGCCATTGCTGATGGATAATTGAGCCGCTCTTGGAGGAAAGGAAGAAAAAGTCCAGGGGCGTTGCAGAGAACGGGGGCCTCTGCTTTCATTGTTCCATGAGATTCCATCTATAAGTAGGGTACTTGGGACAAGATTTGGTTTCCCCACAAGAGGAAGAAAGTAGCAGCAGGACATCACCCTGGGATCACAGGACCTGTGGTCTGTGCTCAATTTGGTGCAGACATAGGCACTAAAAGTCTAGCAGGACCTGCTGGGATGCTGAGCATAGGCTCAGGGTAGGGGTAGGGCTGGGGGCCACAGTAAGCCTCAGACTCCGGAGCTGGTTCTCCTCTCTTCTAGGAGATTAGGACCAGCCCATGGTGGCCTCAAGCCACTCACCATATTTGTTGGTCTTTTTGTAAGGAACAAAAGAATTTGGAATAAGAATCTTTCCCAAAGCTTGATACAATGAGGAGGTTTTAAAAAGAGATCTTATTCTCCTTGATTCCTGTGAAGAACATGCATCTGGAATCCCCTTCTGATGGGGATTAGAAATCTTTTCTGGAATAAAGATAAGGAGACATCTATAATTTTATGTTTTCTCCTCAATTTATCTCTAGATGAGAGCTAACATCTTTGGAAATGGATAAATTTCATGATAGAGCTGGACAGTATCTTAGAGATAGTCTAGTCCCACCCTTTCATTTCACAGATGAGAAAATTAAGACCAGAAAGGGAATTGACCAGATCCCCATAGCGCATTAGTGCCAACTCTAGGCCAGTACTCAAGAAATTTGTCTCTTTGACTGACACTTTTTAAAATATACCGAACCTTGTCTGTATCATTTTAAAGGTGAGGAATTCCTGAGAGTAAAAGAGATTTAAGAGTGAGTAAAAATGTAAGAACAATTTGTTTACATGCTACCAGAAACATGAGTTCTTAGATTTATAGCAGAGCGTGTAGTTTTAGCTGCAGTCAGATTTAGGTTCAAATCTTGTTTTGTTTTGTTTTTTTCCTTAGTTCTGTGGCTTTAGGCAAGTTATATAACTCTGAGCCTCAGTTTCCACAGCTGTGAATGAGGGAAAAGGGTATCTACCTCATACATTGTGGCAAGGATTAGATGGCATCGTATGGATAAATAAGTGGCCCAGATTGTTAAAATTATGAATAGCATCAACAATCTCAACAATTGCATATTTAAAGGCTAGATGCTAATCTCATCTAGTTGCTGCTATTACTATTTGTCCTGGAAGTCATAGTATGAAGCAAGAGAATGGGGTGACTGGATCACATTCATCATTACTGCTGGAAAAATAACCAGGATCACATATCTAGCTCTGCAGGACATCTGACCCAGGGAGCAAGAGGGGACTGAAATCTCCATAACCTTTTTGCCAAGCCATGATCCCTGGCACGGGGCTGCATCTGCCTAGAGGAAGGACACCCTTTTCTAACTGGCACAAAGGCACTGTAGGTGCTAGGGGTAGTCCTGAAAAGAACTCCTACCACATATCCTGGTAGTGAGCTGATGCCATAGAGTGGCCATGAAGAAGAGAGTGTTTTTCTATCAGAGATGAAGCTTTTCAAACAGGAATTCATATTTGATGAATTGACTCCCTTTAGTCTTCTATGTCTCTGGGCAATTCACAACCTCTGTGCTTCACTTTCCCATCTGTTGAATGGGAAGGGCTTGCTGGACCGTGCATTCTCCCATGTTCCCTTCCACTCTGTTCTACCTCATGTAATTGGACAAACAAAATGTTCCTATGATATCACAAAGATTCCAGGAAAGAAAAGAGCATTTTAGATTTTAAAGCAAGAGATGATGATTACAGCACAGATGAGCTCAAGGTGGTAGCCACTGCAATGCCAAAGATTTTGCTTCCTTGAGTTGGGGTGTGATGTGGGGAATGGGGTGAGGGCCAGTGGGAAGACAACTCCAGCACATCACTGAACTCCTATTATTTGCCACCTATCTCCCTGAGTTCATCTCACTTGTAACTAAGTGAGTATGTCATAGAATCCTTTTTGCAGCAGAGGAAATGGAGAGTCAAGATAACTTGTCCCACATCAGAAAGCTGGTAAGTAACCAAGCTTGCAGTGAGATCTGTAAGGAAGTTGCCTGGTTGACTTCAAAGCCATCATTCAGTACACCACACTGTCTTGCAGGATCAAGAGTGGCATCAAATACCATCAATGGTGAAAACCAGGAAGTGTAAGTCAGAGATGGGAATCATAGAGGATGGCGTCATTGTCCCCCCTCCACTCCCCACAGCATGCACACACACCCGCGCTCACCTCCAGGTGTTTGGCCAGTCGTCCAGGCTGCAGATGAAGCCTGTGTTCATAGGATCCAAGCCTCCTCCACTTCATTTCCTGGTAGTGAAGTTCAAACTGCACTTTTGCTCCTGGGACCATGTTTATTTCGGTCTTGAAGTTCTCCATATCGAGAGCCCTGCTCCTACAAGTGGGAGTTCCCAAGATAAGTCATCACATACCCAATAGAGCCACAGACCCAAGATCTAAGCAGAGGGCATCCAGACATCTCCAGGCAGATCAATTTGCTCAATGGTTCATGTAAATGAGCAGTAGGTACCAGTGAGATAAACCTGACGTCTAGAAAAATTTAATTCCACCCCGAGTTTTGGTCTCCTCTCCTAGCCGATCTTTTTCTTTCTGAGCTTCTTTCTGATTTAAGTGTCATCTCCACAAAGCTACCAGCTACTGATCTCTATCATTGATCTCTAAGATGGATGAGGCACTTGTTATATATCATCTCTGATATAACAGCTCTGCAAAATGGCTCTCATTACCATCATTAATCAGATGAAAACAAATGAGCCCCACAGAGAAGAAGTAACCTGCTCAGGACCACATGGCTAGTCATTGGTAGCCAAGGTTCAAATCCATGTTTGGATGACTTCAAAGACTACACACTTTTCACTTTACTGCAGTTGAGAATCATTCTAGTATTCTTTAATACTTTTGAAGGTCTTCAGAATGAAGAAATCTATTATTTCATCTAATTGAATAAGTATAAGGCCTTCTTTATCACTGTACATATCAAGTCCAATGTGATCATTGCCGTCAAGATGTTTATGGTTTTAAAGAGAAAACATCAGGATAATTCCATGAAGCAATAGGCTAAAACACAAATGAGTTTTTAAAATTAAATAACTAAAAGAGCTAGGTGAGACCATGCTTACTCAGCTCATTTGAGATTGGGGAAGGACTGTGAAGTAAGTTTGTGATATTGGGTAAACAAAGAAAAAGATGAGCATGGCCTGGTGTGAGATTTAGAAGAAGAATAGGCAGCAATGTGGCCATATTTACTTGAGGAACAGTCTAGAATGTGTGCTCAATGAAACTTTTATATGCTTTGTTTTCTGCTGTGTCTCTAGTGCCTAAAATGGTTCCTGTTCCGAATAATGTTTGTGAAATGAAAACATGAATACATGAATGGATGATGTGGTCAAAATGATAAAGATAAAAGAATTGATTCACTTGGAGTAATGTTGGAGATGTGTACTCCAGGAGGAATTTCTTCCTTCCTTTCTTCAACAGGTCTGAGTTCTATTCATCTACTGGGGCTCAGCTCAAAGATCACTGCCTCTGTGATGAATTCCTGGACCCCCCAGACAAAGTTGCCCTCTTGGACTCTGAGCATTTTCATTAAATGAGTGAATGCGTGAATGAAATGAAAGGAACTTGAACTAAAATAAGTTTGGAGATGTTGAGGGGGAGAGGAGATGAAAAGAAGATGGCAGGATATGGCATAAGGTTAAAAATGCAGTTGAAGGACTGATGGGTTAAAAATCCCTTTGAACTTGCTTGCATGGCTTTTCTGAAGGTAGTTTGGCCTTCTCAGTGTCTTAAGATTAGAAGGGGGGAAAAACAACAACACACAATCTAAACTAAGTTGCTGATGCTTTAAAAGACCCTATTCCCATAAAAATACAGCAGAAAAAAATAATTGAAACAAAGCTCACACCTTTCTTTCTGTACATGTAGTAAACTTTGTAGCAAGATCACTGTGACAGTTTAATGTTGTGAATCCCAGAAAAGATTATGTTCTTAAACTAACCCATTCCTTTGGGCATGGGGCCATTTGATTGCCTTAAATTCACTTAAGAATCCTTTGATTAGATCACTTTCAATTAGATCACTTTAGGGCTTTTGATTGGATTGCATCAGCAAGGTGTGACCCAGGTGGTGTTTCTATCCTTTGCTAGGTCTTATATGAGCCGAGAACACACACAGAGAAAGAAGAGACACAGGGAAAGGGAGCTCTGCCATTTTGACCCTGTCATGTGAAAGACAGGACTCCAGATTCACCTACAGTTGCAGAAAGACAGAGAAGCCCCGAGAGGCTCAAGGAGATGAGCTCAGGGAGAAATGCCTGATCACTCATGGCTGAGCTCAAGGAGAAAGTAGAGAGAGACCATGAGACTCACCATCTTGTCTCGCCATGTGGCAAGAGTCCAAGGTCACCAGTAGCCAACCTTTGTTACCTTGATTTGGACATTTTTGTGGTCTTAGAACTGTAAGCTTTTACCCCTAATAAATTTCCCATTATAAAAGCCAACCCATTTCTTGTATTTTGCATTGTCAGCCTTTGGCAAACTAAGACCACCACCAATATTTCTGTCATTGCTTTATGTACCTTTTTAGAAAATCAATATTTATTTTCTCAACATCTGTCTACCTGCAAAGCAGAATATGTAAGGATAATCTAAGCAATATCATCCAAAACCCATTCACTGATGAGAGCCCTTTATGGAAACAGGAATTGTGATATCTAATTCCACCATCTGACTACCAGAGCTTGTCCTGTTTCTTAGATTTGGTGCCTTCCTGGAAGTCTCCTAGTTTGTGGATGGGGAATGAGATACAGAGGGAATATCAATGGAGACAAGAGGGCAGACTGTGCCCGCTTGCCCAGCCTCACCTCACCAATCCGGCCGTCTTGCCTTTTGCTTTGGCCTGAGAGTAGAGTGCTCGGCCTAACATCTTATCCTTAATGGAGCTAGTAAATGTTACGCCATCCACAGTCCTAGAAAACAACAGAAGATAGCCAGTTGGTTGAAAGAGCAGTCTTAGCAAAACAAGCAAACAAGATAGCAATGCAACAAGGTTGAGTTAATTATCATTTTGCATCTGTAGGAACCTAGAAGAGAGACATCTAGTTTCAATACACCTTCACTTCCTATCCTTCACTTTAGAAAGGATATCTCCACATGCCCCACCACCAGAGGCCCTGGAATATCAATGAAGTGGAAGGCATCTGAATTTTTGTTGGATTTCTTTCCCACTCTTTGACATGCAAATGTCTTACCAATAAGTCTAGTGTAGCTGCTGCTTCTTGATCTCTAGATCCAATAGCATAATGTCATTTGACTATTTCATGGCCTTGCTCCCTTTATCTGACAGTGTGATTTGAGAGGAACTAGGTAGGCTCCCATCCTAAAAACTTACCCTCATGTACTGTTGCATGTGTTTAAATTTTTTCCTTCATTTTCAAACTTTATCTTTCAGGTGAAGACTTGTTCTCTTTGGGTCTCCCTTTTAAATTACAAGTGTGCCCGGGAGAGGTGACTGATAAAGTACTAGTTATCTGACTTTGTGTTTGGTTTCTAAAATCATTCTTCTCTGAGATAAGGATTTGGCCTAGCCTGTGGGTATTATGCTCTCTTACAAGGATGGAAGAGAAAAGGAAGATAGAGGAAGGTGGTGGTGAATCCCCTTACAGTCCATGTAGATCCCTGTAACTTCTCTTTTGGGGACCTTTTTCTTCTCTTTTCATCTACACCTCTACCCACCTTACTTTTAGCTGGCTATCACCTAACCCTTGCCAAGTGTCAATTGGTCAGGGTAGTAAGATAAAAGAACTTTAGAAGTAAAGGGACCTTATGGTACTCAAGTGGGCAGTGTCTTCCTTCATGGGGGATTTGGGAATGTGTGAAGTTTTCAGTTGTTCTGACAACGTCTAGACATTCTGTGATGTGAGGGAAAATTCCACCAAAGAGTTTTCCTGCCCCAAATGCCAATAGCAACCTTGCAGAAGGCTTACCCAGGAAGTCAGACCCAAGGAGTCCAGGGACCTGCTTGAGGTCACACAGCTAGTCACAGAAAGAGCTAGAACTGGAACCCATGTGTCCAGGTCAGGACTCCTTCTGTGAAATCGTACTAAGGTTCAAAGACTCAAAAGTCTTCAAGACAAAAGGGAATTGTCTCCCATGGGAGAATATTTGGAACCTTGATAAAAAGGCAGAAGAAATATTTTGACTGGATATGGAAGTCTGTACAGCTGATCTTAAATTGTGGTGATATAGGCAGATATCCTCTCTGGTATTAATTCAGCCTGAGTAGAGGGAGATCAAAATAAATGTATATATTATAATTCTGTGACATTTATCACTTCATATCTCCTCTGGAATGAGATGGGGAAGAAAGAAAAGAATGAAGGAAAAAGGAAAGAGGGCATACCTAGGATACATTCTGGGTATGTGGTTTAAAATTAAGAATTTGTTAAAATAGTTTTAAGCATAATTTTTAGACCCGATGTCATATAACAATACTACATAAAAACTTTGTCTTCTCTTTTTGCCTTTTGGAAAAGGCTAACACAAGAAAAAGTTAAAAAATTTTAAGCCAATTCAATTGATACTGGATTTAAAAAAATGTTTTAGCCACATAAATGCTTTTTGAGTCTACTTTATTTATAAAATAGTTATCATGGTCTGCAGTTTTGAGAAGCCAGAGTGCATGGTAATTGACTCCTTTACTTTATTTACCTACAGTTATCATTGGTTACCTTATGTATGAACGACAAAAACAGGTGAGAGGTAACTCAACCTAATGCTTAAAAAAAAAAAAAAAAAGCCAGACTGTATGTAGATTACTGTGCTCTGTTCTAGACAACTAAAGGGGCACATTGAAACACTGGAGCATGTTCTGGGGATGGTACCTGGATGATCAGGGAATAGAAAAGGATCCCAATCCCTTGGAAGAACAGGGAATGTTTAGCCTTGATCAATGAAGCCTCCAGGCGGGACAAACTATTTGAAATATATTAGAGAAATTTAAAACCTTTTTAATTATGGAAATTTTCAAGCACCCAAAACAGAATAATATAAGAAACCCCCATGTAACCATCACTCAACTACACCATTGTTAGTACTTGGCCAGTCTTAATTTCATCTATACCTCCATTCTCTCCACCTCCATTATTTTGAAGCCAATCCCAGATAGAATATCATTTCACCCATGAATACTTCAGCATGTATTTTATACAGAATATTTTTATCCTATGTGAGTAGAACTAGAGGCATTGGGTAGAAAATTTAAAAAGATTTAAATTAAGTATAAGAAATAATTCTAACAGAGCCATCATCTACTGAAGGGATTGTCTTGGTAGGTAGTGAGTTTATCATTAAGGAGAGATTCAAGTCAAGCTTGTATAACCCACTTGCCAGTAGAATAGAGGAATTTAAACACTGGATAGGTGATTGGGTTTAGTCAGGGTTTCTCACATTTTTCCCCCATAGAAAAACTTATGGAAGATAAAACAAATATGCTCCATAGATGCTAATATATGGTTTTCTGTAAACCAGGGACAACACCATGTAGTTTTCTTCCATCCAAGAGAGCATATATGTGAGGCTGTTACCATAGAGATAGCTTTACAATTTGCTTTAATTTATTCAAAACAAAAAGCAAATCCTTCACAAATTCTAATACTTTAAACAGAAACAAGTTATTGGGGTCCCCCCATACCCGCAATGCGTCCACAGCTCTGAAAGAGAAAACCACTGGAGCAGACGACATTTGCGGTTCTTTCTAACCATGAGTACAGCATGCAGGACTTACGGTCTTATGCCCACGTTACTCACATGGAGAAGTTGGAAATGAATGCTCCTTTGGGAATCTGAACATCAAACACCACATTCTGAGGCAGTGGGGAGTTGTTGACCAGTTTGCTCTGGATGATGGTATTGGCCGAGCGAGAGGTAATAGTAGACTGGACTTTATAGCTATAAAGAGTTATTTTATCATCATCTTCCTGTGATTGGAAAGAAAGCATAGTAACTATTCTCATAGAAAACTCACACAGCGTTTGGTGTTAACAGTACTACATTTTATTTCCTTAGCACCATTCCCTAGATTTGTAAGCATGGTTAAGCGTGTATCCTATACTATGCTAAGAGGCCAGTTGATAAAAATACACATCTTTCAGGAGGACCCTGTGAGCTGCAAGTTTCTTTAGGTCTGTAGCAATTGTGCATTGCATTCGATTTTCCTTTTTTTCTCTAAAAGGATTTGCTTATTTCCATATTAGGGGTCACCCCCCAAACCTTGTCTTTGGGTCTGGCTTTGGGTAAACCTTTCAACTAGATAACATCCAGCTCATCTCAAGCTGAAATAAAATCCAGGCTAATTTATTTTTCTTCTTATCCCTTAAGAGTGTAATTCTCACAGTTTCTGTCAGTTCAGAGCCGGAAGTACTAGACAAACCTCTTCCATTTGATGTTTTCTTGCCACAAGAAGGTTACTTTGAACATTTCCAGGAATTGAGCCATTTCATGTTTAAAGTTCCTTTCCCAGAGATACCCCTTTACTCTCCAAAGCTGTTAGATGTCATATTTTAAATAAAAACTAATAGTTAAGTTGGGATAAATAAACATGCTTGGACGAAACCTGTGTTGTTGGCAAAACTTGAGGAAATAAAGAGAAAAGATATTTTCAGCTCTTGGAATCTCTCACATTTGCAAATTACTGACTTTTTTTTTTTTTAGGTACCGGGGCCAGGAATTGAACCAGGACCTCGTATGTGGAAAGCCGGCACTCAACCACTGAGCCACATCTGCTTCCCTGAGTTGGTTTTTTCATTTGTTTTGCATGTTGTTGTTTTTGTTTTTTCTAAGAGGCACTGGGAACCGAACCCAGGACCTCCCATGTGGGAGGCAGGCACTCAACTGCTTGAGCCACACCCATTCCCCAGTACTGACATTTCAATGCTGAATTTTAGAAACACTCCAAAGAGAATTGGGCAAGGGGGTATTTCAAAAGTCAAAGGTAAATATTCTCAGGGATGAAGACAAAGGAAACAAATGGACTGATTTCCAGATAATAGTTAACAGAAAAATCACTCGGGCATCAATGTTTAACAAAATCAAAGTAAACTTACCAACAATTCTCCAGATTCTCCAGAAATGCTTCTCTGTGAAAGGAAGGTAGATAATCATTCTTCAACTACATGTTACTTATTACCTCAAGGGGAAAACTTGTTTTCTCTCAGTTGAAAAATATTTCTTCTGAGATGAAGAAAAATATTTCTTCTCAGATGAATACTGAGTTGTAATTCATTCATTCATTGGAGCTGAGACATGAATATAGAATATTCTTGAATATTATTTTCCCACTAGTGTGTTTCTTTGGACAGACTTCTCTGTTACATTGCATGCACATCATTTTTTTTTTTATATAATGCTGAAGAAAATATTTTAAAGCCATTTCATTGAGATATAACCACATACCATACAATAGGGAAATATTTTTAAATGAAAGTATTCAACCAAACCCACACTAAATAGTGTGTATCACCTGTGCTCTTTCTATTCATCTGACTTATATTTTACTCAGTTGCATGATTATTTCAATTCTCCTTCCAGACCCCTCTGCACCCTCCTTCCCCACAGAGCTAATTACTACTTATGCTTCAGCTCTCAGCTTGGGCAGAAGTTCCTCAGCAAAACTCTCCCTGAACCCCTAGACTAGGTCAGCTTCCTCTACTATGTTTCCATAGCAGCATATTCCTTTCCTTCAAAGCATTCTCCTTGCTTTGTAATTATTCATTCTATCTGAGTGGTCATTTGGTTATTGTCTGTCTTCTCCTTTAGACTAAACTCCACGAGAACAGATGCTTGGATGCATTTCCCCCTTGGTGGAGCCCCGGAGCCCAGCATGGTGACTGGCCCCTAGAAAATTCTGTGCTTTTGGCCACCATGTTGGGGAATTATCTAACGTGAACGACTGCAGTGGTCATGGGCATAGGTTATCTTGCCTTTGAAAGCTGAATGGCTCAAGAGTTAGGGATGTGTGGTTAATGTCTGATGGGCTTTAAAATAATGTCAGGTGGTGGATATAAGCTCAGCTTGCCTGACTTAGGGAGAATTGAGGTTTTAGTGGATGCTATGCAATATAGGGAAGTCAACGGCTACCTTCTTTTAGACTTTGGGAATGTGCTTTCCAATGACAAATATCACTCTTTTGTGGCTAGATGAAGACCCTGATGTGTTGACTTGCTTATTGGGGTTCAATATTGGTCTACAAAAAATCTGGATTTTTCAAAAACCGAAAGTTCATACCCATACAAAATAGACCATTTGCTTTGCCTTGTTTTCATAAATGCCTCCTTTCTCAGCGTGTGGGGTCTAAGTGGGAAAATGCACCCCCTTTAGTCGGAGGACCTCATCTCCGCTGCTTCTGACAGCCTCAAGGCTGCAGCCTCCAAGGAGGCAGCACTGGCTGGAGGAAGGAGAGTGCTGAGGCTGCCTGCAACCAGAAGTGTCTGTCACCGCACAGGAAATTCTTCATAGTAAAATTATCCATAATCCTAAATTTAGAAGAAAACATGTAGCCATGTATCCTTTAAAGGACAAAGGTGACCTTATGTTTTGGCGGCTGATGGACAGCTATATGGAATAAATCTTCTATTTATTCCCCCTGGACAATGCTTCCACCTAGTTGCAAAGCCATCAGCCTCTTCTCTGCTGAAAAGTGAGCTCTTGAGAAAATCTAGCAGAAGGCTTCTTAATATTTCTCTTTTTCTTCTATCATGATCTCTTTCACTTTTGGAACTAAAACTTTCTGTACCTCATATCTCCGGTTCTCGGGCACAAATTGAAATTTGCCTGGGGCCAGCTCCACAAGATCTCCATATTCTGCAAACTTAAAAAAAAATTGAGAGTGTTTATTTCTATTTTTTTTCAAAAAAAGATCAAGAACAAAAGAGGCAAAATGTTAAGTTTTGACATAGTTGGTGACAGGTACAAGGGTATTCTTCATTTTATTTTAATCTCTTCTCTATATCTTAGTTCAAGACTTTCCTTATATGAAAAGGCTGATGTTGGGGACAGCCAAGGGGTCAAAGTGGGGTCCTTGAGCTTCCTGGGAATTGTTCCTACAGTCTGCTAGCCCACTTGCCATTTTCCTCCTTAAAAGGAATACTTACAGTGCCCTTATTACAGAAATAATTGTTCATTTAGGTACAAAAAACAATAGTGCTTGGATAATGACTTTTAGTAAAAGAACGATACTATTTCTTAATAGCAAAAATAATAGCTAATAATTATTAAGTGCTACTAGTGCCAGGCACCGTGCTGGGTAGTTTACATATATTATTCAATTCTCCTAACATTCCTTTGGGTTAGGTCTATTATAATCTCCATTCTTTAGATATGGAGAGAGAAACTGTGCTCCAGAAGTGCTAAACTGTGGTGCAAACCCATTGAACTTGACTTAATTCTCATGCAAAACGTGTTAATGCTTTAAAAGATAAATATACCTTGCAATAATTGTAAGAGCAAATACTTCTACTCAGATGAATTTTATCATAAATTTTCATTCCACACAGATCACAGCCATTGAATAGAAGAGAGGCTATTTACTGAGTATATGTAAAGACCAACAGGAAGGAGTCTTTTGGAAGTACTTACTTCAGGAAGTCCATTTGTGGGGATTTCCAAGCCCAGTGCTTCAGAAAGAAATAACCAGATGAGAAAGCACATGAGTCGTTTCATTTTGCCAGACAGCTTTGCCAAGCTCCCCAGAGCAGATGGTCTGGGGAGAATTCCACTCCTTTCCACAAAACCAAGTTCAAAGGAGTCCAGAGGAGCACAGTCCGTTATACAAAAGAAGGAAAAGAAGAAGAAAGTGCTCAAACTTTGTTCAAAAACAGGACAAATATTTGTTTTGGAGCTCAAATTTGAGCCGTGGGGGTGGGTCGGAAAACGGGAGGTTATTCAAACAGCCAAGCCAGAGGCAGTAACTGGGCTGTGAGAAAAAGTCAACCTCGGTTGGATGTGCTTTTTTTATTCTGCTTTTGCTGATTTTTTTGACTTTAGGATCAGAAAGATCTAATCATTATTGTCAACCTCTTTAAAGGACTGAGTGAGGAAATGTACTAAGAAATAGAGTCAAAGAGCAAAGGGCTAATGTGAAAAATTTCTAGAAAGAAAATCCATTGTCTTCAATGAAAACAGAAGAAATTGAGAAAGAGTGTGGGGAGAAATACAATACAATGGTTTTATGAGCTAACAATTAGATGTTTTTTTTCATTGTTAGTGGTTCTCCCTCTCTCTTTCATAGCCAACTACCTGTTACATATAAGGAACCAGGTAAGGTGAAGTGCAGGAGTCAGTCATGATCGTCAATGAAGATGTGTCATTAATGTCTTTCATTTAATAACCATGTCTGACCTGCTCATCTCCTGGTCAGCCTTGCTCTGGCCAGCAGGTAACAATTCTCCCCAGTCCAAGAATCACTGAAATCCCAGCCTGGCAGAGTATTATATTATTCTTTCCCCCTTATGGTCTAGATATAGTAGTAAGATTTATTGAGCCCTTCCTTGAATAGGGCACTTTGACTTGGATTATCTATCAACTTTAATCTTTATAAGTACCATATGAAGTGTGTACTATCAGTATTCTCATTTTCAATTGAGGAAATTAAAGTTTATTAAGATTAAGTTATATACCTTACATCTCACAGCTATTAAGTAGGGTAGAATGGAGACTCAGACCAAGATCTGCCTGACTCCAAAGTCTTTGCTCTTCATTATTACACCAAAGAGAAGCAACCTGCTATGCCTGTCTCTGGGATCTGGTATTCTAAGTGCGAATTTAGCCTAGAACATACCTGTAACTCCCAAGCTGGGTGGCAAGTCTACCGGACTAGCCTTTTTCTTGAGTCTTGGTTCACTAGCATCTACTCTAGAGTTCCGATTGAACAGTGCCATGATGTGAACCCCAATGTAGTCAGTCAAAAATCAGGACCCCATATCATTCTTGCCATGATCTTTCCCCAAAATGGAATCTGTGGCTTCCTGTTATCTTGACTCTCCTCTCTCCAATGTCCCAGATCTAGAATCTGATCATGGACCTGATGCAGAGAACTATACTCTCTAAAAGTCCACTCACGTGGTGGAACCTAAACCAGTGTGAAACTGACGAAAGTCTCCTGTGACCTCTGAAACATGATGATTTATGTTTGTCTCTACCAGATCCCATTCTAACCAGACTCAGCAGGCTCCCTTGTGCCTCATAGGGTCACTACGAGTATTAAACTGAATATGAGACAAATAGACCAGTTGTCTGATGGTCTTCTGACTTTCTTTAGAGGGGAGTAGTTTAAAGTTTATTTCAAAAAACAATGCATGTGAAAGTGGAAAGCCAAAAATAATGCCAAAAAGATAAGTTTACAGATTAAAATGTAGGCTGAACTTGTACCCCACTTTGGACATGTTCTTGGTTTTGGTCCACATTCTGGTGGGTGTGGACTCATTGTAAATAAGGCTTCTTCAAGATGTTAATGCAGTTAAGGTGTGGCCCAGCTGAAGAAGATGGGCTTTAATTTTGAATTACTGGAGTCCTTTATAAGCAGAGTGAAAGTCAGATGGAGAGAGAAGCCACAGGGGACAGCCAGAAGGTAGAAGTCAATGGAACCCAGAAGCAAAAGGAGAGGACACTGCCATGCGCATTGCCATGTGACAGAAAAGCCAAGGAACCCCAGAGATTGACAGCCAGTCAGAAGATCCCAGCCCTGGGAGGAAGCAAGTCTTCTAGCCTCTGAAACCATGAGCCAATCAATTCCTGTAGTTAAGCCAACCTACTGTACAGTAACTATTTTAGCTAATAGGAAACTAAGACATACCCATATTGGGGAAAGTAGATGAGCAGTCAGTTTAATATATAAGAAAATGCAGATAATTTATCATGGGTAAAAATGCTCATATGAAACAAATGAAAATGAAGGCAGCTTTAATTTACTATCAAACATGTACTGCACTAGAAATTAGGGATTTTTAAGCTGAATTGGGAGGGTATGGAGAAACAGACAATGTCACATTGTTGGTGGCACAGAATTGACTCAGACTTTCTGGTGAGTAATATGTTAAATATAAACCGTGAACTATAAAACTGTTGCTACACTATTTATAATTGGGGGAACAAATTCCCAGGAAATAATGCAAATGGAAAAATATATCCAAAACTTTCAACCACCAGCAAAATAAATGGACAAGGAAAATGACAAATAATGGGGAAATGGCTAAGAAAATATTTGAGTTCATTAGTTAACGAGTTAGTTCATATATCATAAACATTGATGGAGACTTGTGTAGTGGATGCTGGAGATATGAAAATAACTCCCAGGAAGTTCTTACCCTCAAGTGGCTCATTGTGCTAGGGGAGAAGGAGGCAAAAAGGGTGAATGATACCTTACAGCAAATGGTAAATTTGAGAGTCTTTTACTGGGCAGAGGTGGTACTAAGGAAAGCATGATCAACTTACACTAAGAAGTGGGGACATACATTACAGAGAAGATGATACTTCAGTTGAGTCTAGATGGATGAGTAGGAGTTCTCCAGGCTGACAATGGGAGGATCCCATTCAGGCAGTGAGATCAAGATATTCAGGGGCAGGGCATGGAAAATTTTTGGTATGGCTGGGATGGAGTGAGAAGTGAAAGGGAGCAAGTTGCACAGGTGGACCATAGAGAGCCTGACACACTATGCCAGAGGAATCTGAACTCTGTGCTCCAGGCAGGGGGAAAGCCAATGGCAAAGTTTTAGAAGCATGATAAAATTTGCATTTTGTAAAGATCATTTTGGGTGCAGCTAGGATGATGGAAGAGGCAAGACAAGAAACCAGGGTAGCATTTAAGAGACGGTGGCAGAGTTCCTGGAGAGATATCATGAGGTGCTAAACCAAGGTGGTGGCGGTAAGGATTGCCTGAGATGAAAGATTTATGAGATGTTAACTTGAAATACTATATATTTAAGTAAAATTGCAAGTACGTACTTTTGATATATAAAAGTGCATGTGTGAATGACTGCCAAATCATGATAGCATAATGCAAATTAGGGTGGGCATATGTTTATGGCCATAAGAATATGTAGATTGGCAGATAGCCAAAAAAAAAAAAAAACCTTTGGTGACTAAAATGTTAATGGTGGTTATATCTAGGTGGTTGGTTTATGGGCAATTTATGCTTTCTTTTTTTAGGGTAGTGGTTAAGAGTGCTGGGCTTTTGGGAGCGGATGTAGCTCAAGTGGCTGAGAGCCTGCTTCCCATGTACAAAGTCCAGGGTTCAATCCCCAGTACCTCCTAAAAAATAAAGAGTGTTGGGCTTTGGAGTCTGTTTTTCTAGATTCATAATCCTGGTTCTTCCATGGAACTTTAGGTTGTCTACTTAATTTCCTTGAGTCTTGAGAATGATCCACCTACTCTTATAGGGTTTTGTGAGCATTAAATATAACAGTGAACATAAAGTACTGGGCATGTAGTAAATGCTCAGTAAACATTTGCTATGTTTTGAATTATTTTTATCATTATAATTATTTTTATCATTAGAGAAAAATGTAGATTTCTACATGAAGAAATTTAGGACACATGAAAAGAGAGTTTAATGGTAATTGAGCAATTTTTTATCCACAAAATTACTTACGTTCATAGTAAAAAAATTCTTCTGGTTTTCAGATTCTTGACAGTAAATCTTAACTGAGTACCTACCAACACAATTCTTTGCACATTGTAGACAGCAAACTTACGTTTGCTAAATGATTTATTTTTTCCTCATGGACTATTTTGCATTGCTGCTATCTTCTTTTGGTTTTTGTTTCTTCTGAACAGTTCAATTGTTCTAATAGATTTAATATCCTCTCAATTTTGTATTTTGTCATCAGACTACCCCTATGAGATTAGCACATAAAGCTGCTGCACTTTTCAGAAGCGGGAGAATGATGAAGTGAATAAATTTTATAGATGAACCAAGCCTGGTGGATAAATATTGTCTTGGTTTGCCAGGATTGCTATGACAAATACTAAACACTGGCTGGCTTAAAAAAAATCAAGAATGTATTGTATGATGGTTTGGGGGGCTAAAAGTCCAAAATCAAGGCATTGACAGGCCATGCTTTTCTCTCAGGTCTGTAGCGTTCTGGTGGTGGCGTGCTGGCTGTCAATCCTGCCTCAGTCACAATGCTATTTATCTCCCTACATCTCCTCCTGTGGCTTCTACCTCCGTGTCCAAATTTCCTTTGCTTGTAAGGATGCCAGTCCTATTAGATTAAAGTCCACCCTGATTCAATCTGGCCTCATCTTATTGTGACCTTCTAAAGGTCCTGTTTCCAAATGGGATGACATTCATGTGACTGGGGGTTAGGACTTGAACACGTCTTCTGAGAGGACACAATTCAGCCCACAACAAATGTCTAGCCCATAGGGCTGTTGTGAGGAAGTGTAAGTGAGGAGCAAGGTGAAGCGTACAGTACCTAGCACAAGGCAAATGTCTACTATTTTGCACCTGCATCATTGCCACCATTGTGGAAAACAGCAAAAGAAAACCAGCTTGGAAAGTAAAGTGGGATTCACGTAACTGAGTTGTCTCTATTTTTCTGCCTAGGTTTTCCTTTCAGCTGTTGAAACTGCACAGCGATGTATCTTCTGGGAAAAATGTATCTTCTGGAATAATGAACGGGAGGAAACAGATGGTCCTCCCTCTCCTCTAGGATGGACTGGGCGAGCTTCTCCGCCCAGCTCTCAAGGGTACAGTCCTCTCACTGATTTGGAATGCTCCACCGAGGTAACACTGATACCCGGCAAAACGTGGTTCTCCTGCCCAATGCTCTTCATTATCCAATTCCTGAGACACTGGAGTTTCAAAGAGAGAAGTTTATTTGCTAGCACAACAAAGGAGGTCAGTTGTCTAAGGGCCCCCAAATCAGCCTCCCTGAGCTGCAGAAATCTTGACAGATTTTTAGTAACCAGGTTTAGCGGTTTAAGCTAATAAGTAATTGGGGTGGGGCTGGCTCAGGTTCCTTCATTAATAAACATTAAGGGGCTGAACAGGATGGGGGGTGGATATAAAACGGTGTGGGGGGGTGAGTCACAAGGTTGTTACAATCACAAGACAATCATTATCAGGGATCAAGGCACCTGGAGATGGGGGTGGTTACAGAATGAGGTCAGTTACCATTTCAATAGAAATGTCCACATACAAAGGGAAGATTTGTTTGGAATATTCATCATAATAACAGGTCTAAGTTGGAAATGACCATATACAAAGGGTGAGGTCGATCTAGGCAGTTTCAGTAATTTCAGATATTAACCTTTGGCTATTTTATAATATACTGTAAAGTAAAAAGGCATCTATATAATGATTCAGTAATCATAATTGTTTGTTAATTTTTAACCCTCGGTTATACCACCTCTGGGCAATGAAGACTCTAAGGCTTTATTTTTTCTAAAAATAATTTTAATTTCCATAATTATGGCCCCTTCCCGCAATCCTTTCATCTCCAGTGATTTTTTTTTTTTAAGATTTATTTATTTATTTATTTATCCCCCCCTTGCTGCTTGTGCTTGCTGTGTCCATTCGCTGTGCGTCTTCTCCGTGTCTGCTTATCTTCCCCGTGTCTGCTTATCTTCCCCTTGCTGTGAGGCCCCGCTGCATCAGCCCCTCGCGCTGCGTGGGCGAGCCTGCCCTCACAAGGAGGCCCCGGGAAGCGAACCTGGGGCCTCCCATATGGTAAACGGGGGCTCTATCGACTGAGCCACTCCCGCTTCCCCATCTCCAGTGATTTTAACCTGATATTTGGAATTACCTCAGAACAAATGAATACCAAGAGGCAAATGGGGTCACATGTCTCCTTTCATGCTGGTAGCCTATCTCCAAATCCAAAGGTCTTGGAAAACATGCTGTTTGCTCTCTCTTTAGGTTCAGAAGCACCGTGGCTGGCTGTGAGGTCATCAGGCCCTGAACCTGGGCTTTCCCACCCACTCCCAAGCCCAGCAGCTGTAACATGGAGACTTGAAAGTATTCACCATGTCTTAACCACCACCCACACACCCCATTATGTACAGGGTGGAAATCACTACTGTGGAAATGCCGGAAGAATAGTTACTTTCACATGTGTGAAAATCAGTGGGAAATCTTGAGAAAAGAATTCAGCATGTTTCATGATGTTTGAACACAGTAACAACTCATTTAGTAATCACTGAGAAATCTGAGAAATATCAACAAACTTGAAATTCGTGACTCTGACTCTAAGTCTGAGTGGCTTAGCTGACAGTGTGACGACAGCATTCACACATTTATGGGATTCTGTTATTGTGAAAGAGTATAGTTTTTAAAGTTCAAAGCTAAAGCCGAACTAACTTGCAAAGCATTCACTATATCCGACGCTTATTAGTTCAGATGAGGCATAACTTGGAGAAGATCTGTTTTATCTAGATATTTGGACTCTCATGTCTTCCTTCTCATAGTGAAGTTAAGATATTTTGTTACGGGTTCTCCAAGGATCACTTGTTTTTAATGTCTCAAGATGATTTTCTATTGCTCTCCCACATTTTTCCCTGTTTCTTAGGCATAGGTATGGATTGGTGAAATTTGGGGCCAGAATCTAAAGTTTATGAAGGAAAAATGTTAGAAATTCAATAGAGGTATCATGAGTCAAAAATATGAACTAAGAGTGTGTGGGGCTAATTTCATCCTCAGTTCCTGAGCCGTGGAAACTTGGCTGTGCTGGTGAGTTGTTTCAATTCTGTTTTGCATTCCCTGCCTCAGTTCACATTCAAACCCACTGCCAGATTAGAGTCAGTTGAGCTCCGGGTGCCAGGTGACCAGCCCTTATAGGTTAATTCCAGTGTGGCAACTTTCAATGTAGATTTGGGTGTTTCTCACACCTGGACACTATTTTCACCATAAGACTAAGATCTGGTGTTGGTATTTCATATGCCAAGCCAAGAACCACGTTCATATGTGTTATCGTGGCCTTCTCTGAGGTGCAAATAGGGCAAGGCGAGGGTTGGGATATTTAGGTCACAAGGGATGCTAGAGGTCTTCTAACAGATGGAGATGACAAACAGAGGCTCTGAGAACGTAAGGGATGTGGCCAGATCTGTCTGACCAGGCAGGGGATGGAGAAACGGTGCAGGGTGGTGGCCAGGACTCAGGGTTAGTGGCTGGGGGGTTGGCACTGGGCGGACGTTGCAGAGCCTCACTCTGAAGAATGCCCTAGTCTGCTTCTCCCACTCACCAGTTATGGCTTCATGACTTTGGGCAAACCTCTACACGCCTCAGTTTCCTTGTCTCATAAAAGGGGATATACTACATAGCACTTACCTCACAAGCACCTGTAAAAGATGTAGAACAGGGGAGCGGAAGTAGCTCAGTGGTTGAGCACCTGCTTTGCACGTATGAGGTCCCAGATTCAATCCCCGGTATCTCCTAAAAAAAAAAAAAAAAAAGAAAAATAAAAAAGGGTGTGGAACAGTGCATGGAACACATTACACACTCAGTATGTTTTAGATATTAGGAGTAGCAGGATGAAAGCAAATGCAATCCAAGGAATCCT
>JAQZBX010036265.1:0-24247 GCA_029593785.1 Cabassous unicinctus
GCATCCAAATAGGAAAGGAAGAAGTAAAACTTTCACTATTTCCTGATGACATGATCCTATATCTAGAAAATCCTGAAAAATCCACAAGAAATCTACCAGAATTTATAAATGAGTTCAGCAAAGTGGTAGGATACAAGATTAATACTCAAAAAAAAAAATAGTGTTTCTATACACTACTGATGTGAAATCTGAGGAGGAAACATGAAAAAAATTCCATTTATAATAGCAACTAAAAATCAAATATTTAAGAATAAACCTGATTGAGGACTCTTAGGACCTGTATTAAGAAAACTACAAAACCTTCCTTAAAGAAACCAAAGAATACCTAAATAAATGGAAAGATGTTCTGTGTTTATGGATTGAAAGACAAAATATTGTGAAAATATCAATTCTACCTAAAAGGGTTTACAGGTTCAACCCAATCCCAATAAAAATCCCAGAAGCCTATTTTGCAAAAATGGAAGAGCCAATAATCAAATTTATTTGGAAGTGTAAGGGCTCCTGAATAGTCAAAAATATCTTTAAATAGAAGAATGAGGTTGGAAGTGTCACAGATCCTGAACTTAAAGTGTATTACTTAGCTACTATGGTAAAAACTGCATGGTACTGGCATAAGGATAGACATAATGGCTAATGGAACCAAATTGAAAACTCAGAACTAGACTCTCACATCTACAGTAAAATGATCATTGACAAGCTCTTTCAGCTTTGCCAGAACAGTCTATTCCACAAATGATGTTGGAAGAACTGGATATCCATATGCAAAAGAAAGAAAGAGGACCCCTATCTCACACCTTATAGAAAAATTAACTCAAAATGGATCAAGGACCTAAGTATAAAAGTTGTAACCATAAAATTCCTAGAAGAAAACGTAGGAAAATATCTTTAAGATCTTGTGGTAGGAGGTAGTTTCTTAAACATAAAACCCACAGCATGAACAACAAAAGAAAAAAGAGATAAATCAGACCTCCTCAAAATTAAACACTTTTGCACTAAAGGGACTTTGTCAAAAGGGTAAAAAAAGGCAACCACTCTTTGGGAGAAAATATTTGGCAATTGCATATCTGATAAGCATTCAATATCCATGATATATAAAGAAATCATACAACTCAACAATAAAAATCACACTATCCAATTAATAAATGGGCAAAGACTTGAAAAGACAATTGTCCAAAGAAGAAATATAAATGGCAAAGGAAAACATGAAAAAATGTTCAACATCACTAGCAATTAGGGAAATGCAAATAAAACTACAGTGAGATATCATTTAACACCTATTAGATTGGCTACTATTAAGTTAGAAAACTGCAAATGTTGGAGAGGATGTGGAGAGATAGAAATGCTTATTCACTGTTGGTGGGAATGTAGAATGGTACAGCCACAGTTGAACATTGTTTGGCAGTTCTTAAGGAAGTTGAATATACACTTGCCATGTGAGCACGCAATGCCATTACTAGTTATATACCCAGAAAAACTGACAGCAGTGACACTAACAGATGTCTGCACACCAATGTTCATAGTGGTGTCATTCACAATTTCCAAAAGTTGGAAACAACCCAGGTGACCACCAACTGATGAATGGATAAACAAAAAGTGGTGTATTCACATGATGGAATATTCTGCAGTAATAAGAAGAAATAAAGTTGTGAAGCACATGACAACATGGATGAAATTGGAGGACATTATATTGAGTGAAGCAAGCCAAACATAAAATGACAAATATTGTGATAGCGCTATTGTGAACTAAGTATATTGTATAATCTCATGGAGTTAATAACTTGAATATGGGTCACTAGAAAATAGAATGAGATTAAAGAACAGAAAGCTGAGAGTTAACTTGTGTAGAATTGGTGAAAACAATGTGTGTTAAATTTTGGAAATGAATAGAAAAGGTGAATGCACAACAAAATATTTGTAACTAGCAGTGCTATTATATGGATATGCCAGTGGTTTAAAGAGAAAGTCTGAGGTCATGTATATTGCATATATAAGACTGTTTATACAAAATATAAATACACATAAACTAGAGAGAAGGAAACAGAATAGCAGCTATGTATAGCAGGGGAAGCAAAGAGAGATTGAGAGGTAATAGGTAATGAGTTCTGTTTGTTTGGTTTGTTTTTATTTATTAGTGGCATGGGAATGAAATGAAAATACTCTGAAGCATAGTATTCTTTGAGGGAGGCCCAATTTACTGAACTCTCTAAATATATGTATGGTTAGTTATATCAGGAGGCGTGCCCAAGGACGTGCTGTACGTATAAGGGCTCAGAAAGTTTTGCACTGTGCAGGAGATAATGGAGAGGCAGAAATCTCTAACTAAGTAACAGTGTAAAGGAGAAAAGTTCTTATTGTTTTCAGCAGGAACTGATAACAGCAGCTTTTTCCCAAGCAGCAGTATTTTGCTTGTGCAGCAAAGCAGGCTACAAACTGTTGCAAAGATATTTTAACCAAAGTGTTCCCACATCTTCCCCTTTTTGTTTAAGAAAAAAGAAGAAAAGGAAAGGGGAAATGTATCCTGATAGTTTTATAAATAACAGTTTTTAATTTGATGATTGGTAGTAGTAAGTCTAGGTTGCTGTTAGCTACCTGAGTTCCAAACTGGGCTGTGTATAGGAAACAAAGTAACCATG
The DNA here is from genome assembly GCA_029593785.1 of Cabassous unicinctus. Taxonomy (NCBI): domain Eukaryota; kingdom Metazoa; phylum Chordata; class Mammalia; order Cingulata; family Chlamyphoridae; genus Cabassous; species Cabassous unicinctus. The sequence goes on from JAQZBX010036265.1 coordinate 2,634, forward strand.
AGGGCAGTTGTCCTTCTTTGATAGGGGTGAGGGTTTGAGTCCTACCTCTGTAGGTCTGCAAATTTTTTACTGATGGCCTCCTTGCTAATGTGTCTGTCTTATGTTGTTCCTTCCCTGAAGAATCTTACACATCTCTGGCTAACCAGCCATCCTCCAGGGCCAAAGACGGTGATGTGAGACTGCCAATGTTTCCATGACCTCTAAATCTGGCACCTGCCTAGGGATTCCCATGCTCACTGGTGGGGCTCCAGCTCAGGTTATGAGTTTCAGAAAACCCAGGTTTACCAGCTCCCAGAAGGCCTTTACAGCTTAAGGATGCTGGGCTTGAGCCACAAAGCAATCCCATGTATGGGACATGTGCAGGATACTCCCAGAATATGGTAAAAATAGAAAAGGCAAGTGAGAAGGAAGGAAAGGAGACTTAGAGGTGAAACTAGGCAATATAAGGCTTAAAAGTTTATTCTAGGAAAAAATGACTCATTACAAGAACCAAATAAATTTTTGTTAGTTAGCAGAGCTGAGCAGAGCATTTTTTGAAATTACACAATCAGCTTAATAAAAATAATAATGAAAAACTAAAGTTGTTTTAACCAAAAGACTCTTAAATCTTCTCCTTTGTTGCTTCTTTGTTCTTGATTTTCAGATATGGGAGAGAGAGATGAGGCAACGACTAAGGCAATGAATTTTTGTTCAGCATGACGATCTTGAGAGAGGGCTTCATGAATTAAATTAAGGATTAACAATAAAACAAAAAGCACAATTAATTCTATAAGAGATATTACCTAGATTTTTATATTTAGGCCATGAAGCCAATTAGACTGAGTTAACCATTGCAGATTATCATTAAGTGTTTGAAACACATTTTGTTGAGCAAGTAGTTGTATTTGAGATATTTAATGTTCCAGACATTGCTGGAGAGCAAGCAGTTCTCCCTGAAGATGGGAGGAGAAAGCCCCTTGTAAGTGGGTTTTCACTTACTCCCAGGAAAGCTGAGAACTGTTCCAAGGTAAGGGGGTGACACAAATTTTAAAATATTCCCAGTCACACTACAAATCTTGCATGGTAAACAGCAGAGCTTGTTGTTATTTTCCTATCCAAACAATAGATGCTTTTAATGCATCAAGTTTGGTAAGAATATTATTATCGATATGAGTTTGTGTTAAATATTCATTGGTGACATTAGTCATAATTTGATTAACAACATGAGCAGTTTGGACTGATTCTGTAAGGGCAACTGCCACAGTGGTGGCAGTAGCAGGTATGATAATGGCTGGAATAATGACAGTAATAAGCGTACAAATGATTTTTTTAAGTTTAAATGTTGTATTTCAATCTTTTACAATATGTATACATACATTCACATGCTTACCAAACTGAGGGAGACACTGCTATACCTGGCTCATATTTGGCTAGAATCCTGGATAGATACAAGACAAATTCTAATATGTATATCTAATTTAATAAGTTTATGCAGATAATTAGAGTGAGATAGAAGAATAGCATAATCAATTAAAAGATTAAATTAATATTGAACAGAGTTATAGAATGATAGATAAAAGGAGCAGTTTTAAATAACATCTAGCTTTTGGCTGGGAAGTTTTGAATTAGCAGCTGATACTAGTTTTGATAGAAAATATTTGTGTAGAATACCTTATTCTAGGGTGGGACTATAACTGGTTTGACTGGGGATTATCTTTTTACTGTGTTCATGATTAATGTACTTGATACTATAGATGCCAACACAGGAGCACTGTGTTAACTCCCAAAGAAGTGGCCAGCCTCCTCAGGAATGAGCACAATACTCCTTAGGCAGTACATACTAAGGTTTATGCATTAGTTCCTGAGGAAGTGGCCAGCTTTCCCAGGGAGGAACACAACACTCTCTGGAATGCACTTATCTGTCCTTATTTGTTACAAAACATCCCTGATGTGCCCACAGTTTAGTTCTTATTATTTTTCCTGAAATATGGAAAGTGCTGACTAGCAAGGCATTTGTTTGCTGATTAACACAGTTTTTTTGCAACATACTAATAATATTTGGAACTATTGAATACTGTAGTGGTGAGAGTACTGCATAAAGTACTGGTGGGACTACTGCATACAGCAGTGATGGGACTACTGCATACAGTAGTGGTGGGAATACTGCATACAGTAATGATGTTATTTACCTTGGTGGACTGACTGACATCTAGGACATCAATGTCATGTAAAAGGATGATTAGTTCTGGACTATGTTTCTTCACCAAGGTGCTCCCAGGGTCCATCACCAATTATATTTCTGGAGACAGTTTTTCATGGCAGGAGGGTTGCAATTGAGAGGAGAGAATGAAGAAGAGTTATTTGAGATGGCTCTAATAAAGTTGAGGTTAACAGGTTGAGAATTAAACTTTGGCTGATAGTGTAAATAATACTGAGGTAAGATTTGAGGCCATAAGGTATGAGAGGTGGATGAAAGGCATAAAGGGGTTAAATTAGACAGAAATGAAATTGTAGGATTAATGGGTAGCCAATCAATACTTTCTATAAGGGAGCCTGATGGAGGGATCCAGTTTCCCTCAATCCAGTAGTGATGTATGTTAACTGAAGTTAATGGTATTTCTTTCAGTAAGAAGAAAAGAAGGACATTTAGACCTGTGTAAAATTTGATGCTATAGCAGCCAAATATTCAAGGAACTTATTTTCAGGGGAGGGTGGCACCCCAGTGAAAGAAAGCACCTCAATAGCCTTTTGGTCTAATTGTTTAAGACTTTCCCAAGTTACTCCCTGAGTTTGGATAATGTTACAGTATGATTGTGTCCAGGAGTTCCTTTGTTCCTCTATTGTCACCTTCTCCATCTGTGGTATTGGATTGTTGGTTGGATTTCTCCATGCCATGGTGAGGTTTCACCCTTGGTGTTGGGATCCACAATGGTCCTGTTGTTGATAAAACACAAGCATACCCTCATCCCCATGTTAGTAAATCTCCTGGGCCATGCCATCCTGTATTATTATCATCCCCTGTTAAGGGATTATAAAACACATGAGACTTCACTGTTAACATGGTGCAATGGAAATGCTCTTCTGCTGCTGTGAAACCATCAGCATCTTGGTTTTAAAAATTTAAAGTATATAGAGCTATTTATACATTGTCCTTCAGACTGGATAGTCCTTGGTCCTTATTCCCCCATTTTTTGTTTAAGAAGAAGATGTTTTAGAGTGGAGTAACAGTGTTCTATGATGGCTTGTCCTGTTGGATTGTAAGGTGTTCCTGTAATGTGATTAATCTGCTATTGTTGAAAGAAAAGTGATAGCTGTTTAGAGGTATATCCTGATCCATTAACAGTTTCAATAGTTTTTGGACATCCCATATGATTAAATGCAATTAGCAGGTGAGAGATAATATGATGTGATGGTTCTTCTGTAAATGGGGTAGCCACTATGCAATGAGAGAAGGTATCAATGGTAACATGGATGTATTTTAACCTGCCAAAAGCAGGATAATGTGTGACATCTTTTTGCCATATTTGGTTTACATTAAGGCTTTGGGGGTTAGTTCCAAATAGAAATGGCGATAGTGTATGTTTTTGGCAATCAGGACAAGAATGCACAACTTGCCCAGCTTGCTCTGAAGAGAGCTGAAATTGCTTTTGTAGAGCTTTAGCATTTTGATGGAAGAAGCTATGTGATAGCTGGGCTTGCTGAAAGGCTAAAGTGAGACTAACCAAGTTAACTGCTCTTTTATTTCCTTCAGTTAAGATTCCAGGCAATCCAGAATGAGACTGAATGTGAGTGATGAACAGCAGATGCTGCCATACTGAGATCAATTGCTGCAGAGTTAAGAATAGAAAACAGAGATTTTCATCAGCCAGGGGTTTGATAAGAACCTGCTCATTGTGCTGTAAAGTATATATTACATAAGCAGAGTCACAAATGATACTGATGGGTTGCTGATCAAAATGCTGTAGGGCCATAATGGCTGCTGCTTATTCAGCCCTTGAGTGGATAAATATTCATCTGTGTTTCCTGCATTCCATTTTCCATTTTCATTCCAGGTAAAGGCCACCCTACCAGTTTTGCCTGAGCCATCAAGAAAAACAGTAATGCAATCAGAAAGAGGGGTGGGAGAAACTATCTTTTCTAGTTTCAAAAATGGAGCAAGTATAGGCAACTGTTGCAACAGTTTTTCTGTAGGAAGTTGAAAGTTTAATTTACCTATGAAGTCTGCCATTGCTATTTGAATAGCAGAATTATGATAAGCAAATTCAAATTGTTAAGGAGAAACATGGAAATGGATATTATTTGGGTCATTTCCAGTTAGCATTTGTACTCTAATGCATCCTTTCATCAATAACTGTATTATTCCTTATAAATAAATAGAGAAGGTTTTACATCCCTTATGGGGAAAAAAAAAAACAAACTATTCTGGCACCTCTAGATGATGCACAAACTGGGAAACCATGCCTGTGGATGAGTGCTGAGTATAAAGTAAAATAAGCCAGATCAGTTTAGACAGATCCCTGCATTCTAATTTTCATAAATTGATTGCTTCATTAACATGTTTTAATTCCTTTATTGCTTCTTCAGATAAAGCTCTAGGGGAATCAAGCCTGGCATCACCTTTTAAAGTGTTAAGTATGTTGTTTATTTCCCTGTAATGATTCTCAGGCTAGGACACAACCAGTTAATAGCACCAAGCACCTTTTGTAAGTTTTCAAGGTTATTTCAGGTTGAATATTTAACTGAATGCTTTGGGGCTGAATGGTCCTTCCTGACACCACAAAGCCTAAATATTGTGAGGGGTCAGTGAGTTGAATCTTTTCAGGGACAATGCAAAGTCCAAACTTGGGCAAGAGTTGCTGAGTGGACTTAAAGATTTCTGCTAGCTGTTGATCTGTAGGGGCAGCCATAAGAATGTCAACCATATAATGAGAAATATAGGCTTTAGGAAACCTGGCATGAATGGCTGCTAAAGCCTCAGCAACAAAATGTTGGCAAATAGTGGGACTGTTCATCATGCCCTGAGGTAACACATTTCAGTGGAACCTTTTAGTGGGCTCTGAATTATTAAGAACAGGTAAAGAAAAAGCAAATCTGATTTTGTCTTTTGGGTCCAATGGGATAGAAAAGAAACAGTCTTTTAAATCTGTAACAGAAAGTGGCCAATCTCTGGGTAAAATTGCTGGATTAAGTAACTCATTCTGTAATGGGTCCAGAGTTTGCATAGTTGCATTAATTTTTTTAAAATCATGTAACAAGCACCATTTTCCTGACTTTTTTGGAATAACAAATATAAGGTTATTCCATGGGCTAGTAGAGGGCTCATTATGTTGAAGATTTAATTGTTCTTCCACTAATAATTGAGCCTGTTTCAATTTTTCCCCTTTTAAGGGCCACTGTTCAACCCAAACTGGAGTAACAGATTACCAGGTTATGGGTAAGGGGTGAATTCGAACAGTCATGATCATCAAAAGGTGATGTTTTCAAAATGAATTTCCATTGAGTAAGTAAATCCCTTCCCCAAATATTGGTTGGGATTTTGAAAACAAATGGTTGAATGTCGGCAGTTTGTTTTTCCAGGCCATAGCAGTGGAGAGACTTATCACTTTGCAGTGCTGCTTGTGGCCGTCCCATGCCCATTGTATGTTGAAAGCCATCTTGAAAGCACCAAGAAGTTGGCCATTGATTGTGAGATATTAAGGAAACATCCGCACCTGTGTCAATTAAGCTTTTAAAGGGCACACCATTAATTTTGATATCTAAAAGGGGTCTCTCACCTGTGATGGCTTGAATCCAATGAATTTGATTTTCCCCAGTACTTCCAAAACTTTTATTAGAAACCCAGTACGGAAGCAACAGTAACTGGGCAATACAGGTTTGAGCTGGTATAGCTTGATAAGTTCCCAAGGACAACATAATTTTAATTTCTCCTACATAATTTGAGTCTATAACTCCAGGCAGAATAGTGATGTCCCTGCAACTTATGCTAAATCTTCCCAATATTATCCCACTAAACCTTCTGAAATAGGCCTTTTCTCTCCTGAAGTGACCAGATAGACTTTATTTTGTTCTTTATGTATTAATTCTTTGGTAGTGACAAGGTCCAGGCTGGCACTTCCCCGGGTGGTGGCACATAAGTCAGCCATGGATTGGAAAGCTGTGGGGGCAGAGCTGAGTGGCTCTCTTTTGGATGGGTATGATTGAACAAAGTCCTCCAAAAGGATTTTGGGGCACTGGGAGTGCCCCACTGCCTGCTTCCTGGCAGAGGATTCCCATCTTTATCAAATTTAGATCTGTATCTAATTGCCCAATGCTTTCTCTTATGGCATCATGGACAGTCTTTAATGGGCAGGGTGTTTTGTTTAGCTCAGCTCTTTTGTGAGCCTCCTGTATTATGAGGGAAATCCTTAACATAAGGACCTGGTTCTCCACATACAAAGCATTTCACTGAGGCAGCAAGAGCCATGGATAATGTTTGAGGTTTAAAGTTTTCAGTACCTAAATTTTGACAAACTTTAACATAAACTGCCTCCGGGGTGTTTCCTTTTCTCAAAGGGGCAATGACCCTCTGACAATCTTCATTGGCATTTTCATAAACTAATTGTAAAAGTAATGATTCAGCGGCATCAGAATTATCAACTTGTTGCAATATGGCTACCTGCAATTTATTAATGAAATCACCGTATGGCTCGGCAGCCCCTTGCTGCATAGCTGCAAAAGACTTTTGGGCACCAGAGATATCTGGCATTTTGACCAGGTGTATTGCACAGCTGAAATTTTTTTTTCAAAAGCTTGCTGATTATTCATAATAATTTGTTGTTGTAAACTAAGATATGGACCTGATCCTATTAACATATCATATCTTTTTGCACCCCATTTTGGAAATTGTTCGGAGCCAGCACAGTGCAATGCTCATTGTATTCCATGATCCATATCCTGAATTGTGCAGGGGTGACAATGGTTTTGTCAGGGGTGACTAACTGTTTCCAATCCCATGGCATCATCATGTAACCAAGTCCTACATTTCCCAGTAATCCAGTGGTAAAGGGACTATGTAGTCCATTTTCCTTAATGCCATGATGCAATTCCCTATAGACTTCATATGACAAAAGGTCATAGCACCTTTGATTTTGTACTAATATCACAGGAAAAGCCGCCATTTCATTACCATTATTTAAGGCCTCTTTCATACATAACTGCATACTTGACTCTAGAAACTGTGGTGAATAAGGAGGAGGCAGCTCCTCTGAGATATCTAGGCATCCCCCAGCCACTTCAAAGATGACAGTGGTAGCAGTGGTAATGGAGAGGGGAATCAGATCTGGTGGCACAGACGGAGTAGCCACATCTGTTTCCATTTTTGCTAATGGAATATATAGCAGAGTTAATGCCACGTGAATAATGCTCCAAGTTATAATAAGACTAAAAAGGTATTTTTTCACCTTGTTCAAACTTATGTTTCAAATTTTTTCCTATTTGCTCCCATAATTCTTACTCTAAGTTTCCTTTTTTAGGAAACCAAGGACAATACTTTTGAATTGTTTATAATAGGGAGTGCAATTGACCTTTTTGAACTGTGCAATCAGCTGCTTCTAAGAGTTGTATTATTTTTTAAAAAGTTCCCTGTTGTTTGGAAATTCTCAGTCCCATGAAGATTTAGAAAACTCTCACCATATGTAGCAGTTTGGCAGTTTGATATAGTTATGAATTCCAAAAATAGATATTGGATTATGCTTGTAAACTGGTCTGTTAATCTGGGCAAGTTTAAGTTATGATTAGGGCAGTGACTGGGCCATGTCAGTAGGGTGTTGAGCCCCACCCCTTGGTAGATGGGTTCTCAAAGAAAAAAACACATGGCAATGGACAGAGTTGGAGTAGTTTTGATGTTGGAGTTCTGATGAGGAAAGAGAGAAGGCCATGGGAAAAGAGATGAGCCATTCACCTGACAATTCACAGCTGGCCTTGTGGAGAGAGGCAGATCCTAGAGAGTCTCATAGTCTACAGCTGACCTTGTGGAGGAAACAGGAGCTGAGCCTGGAGAGAAATGGAGCCCTGGGAAGAAAGGAACCCTAGAAGACTGAAACCTGGCAAAGGACAGCAGCTGTCTTGCTCCAAAATGTGGCAACAGACTTTGGTGAAGGAAGAAACTTATGCTTTATGGCCTGGTAACTGTAAGCTTCTACCCCAAATAAATACCTTTTATAAAGACCAACAGACTTCTGGTATTTTGCATCAGCACCACTTTGGCTGACTAATACACCATACTAGACACTTTGGCAACTATCCCCAGCAGATGTTGCTGTTCCCTTACCTTGGGAAGATTAGTTTTGGTTTTGGTCCCGATGAGTATATCCAATCCTTAACATGCCAATTCACACTGCTGATCCATGTCACATCGGGGTCACCAATTGCTATGGGAATGAAATGAAAACACTCTGAAGCTTAGTATTCTTTGGGGGAGGCCCCATTTATTGGAACTCTCTCAATATATATACAGTTAGCTATATCAGGAGGCATGCCCAAGAATGAGCTGTATGTGTAAGGACTCAGAAAGTTTTGGGTTGTGCAGGAGATAATGGAGAGGCAGAAAACTCTAAGTAACAGTGTAAAGTAAAAAAGTTCTCATTGTTTTCTGCAGGAACTGATAACAGCAGCTTTTTCCCAATCAGCGGTATTTTGGTTGAGCAACAAAGCAGGTTACAAACTTCTTCAAAGATATTTTAACCAAAGTGTTCCCACATTTTAGTAATATTATTATTCCTGGAAAATGAAAATACTTTAAAAATGATTGAAGTGATGAATGCACAACTATGTAATTTTACCAAATACCATTGATTGCACACTTTGAATAGATTTATGCTTTTTTAGGATGTATCAATAAAGTTGATTTGTAAATAAAAAATGATATTAATGAAAAAGCCTATATTGGCATACTTAGAAATGCATAAAATTATACATTCAACAATTAAAGAAAACATATACCTGCATGCAGAAACAAAATATTTTAAAAAGGTCATTATTACTGCATTTAAAATGCCTCAATAATTTAAAGCACAGACAGTATCCAGACCTCTGAGCACAGTGGATTTAAGAAAAAGATTTATACACATTTAAATATATAAATATTTGGAAATTAAGATTATATACTGCTAAAGATCTAATTTTAAGAAATAAATCATAAGAAACATTTTAACAACTATATTGATGAAAATGAATGTATTTCCATTGTGACATGCAAAGTGTTTCAAAGTCATCACTTCAATCCTCACAACAAGAAAAAAGCTGAAAATTGAAAATCAATGTCCTTTGGAGAATTGATATTATGGAGCATATGAGATACCCCAAAATTGAAGAGACAGACAGGTACAAAGAATCATAGCATAATTGGAGCAGAAATCCAGGCTGAAATAAGCCTTAGGTAGGAATATCAAAGGGTAATTGACTAATTACAGGGGACTAGATTGAGGGATAAAAATCTCATGGAGGCTCATTCTTATGGGCAATCCCCATGCTTTTTTACCTCCAGGAGCTCATTCAGGTTCCCACCATGAATTTCAGAAAAAGAATTCCATTTGCTTCCAAAGCAGGATAGGGAAGAAATAACCATTTTGAAATAATCAAGAACAGTCTGCAATGCTGCTTTGATTATTGTAGCTTTATAATACATGGTGATATCAGGTAGTGTTCCTATAAATAAATTCTATTATGCAGTTGTTTGGGCTAATCTTGATACTCTGCATTGCCATATCAAGTTTAGAGTTAGGTTTTATATGAAAAAAAAAATGCCTTCTTGGAATTTTAGAAATGTTGTATTGACTAGGGTTTAATTTGGGAGGAATAAAAACTGACACGTTAAAAATGTTGAGTTTTTCATTGTCACTTGATTTATGAGCTATTCTTTAATTTTTTTCTCAAAGTTCTGTACTTTTTACTGTAGATGCCTTGCATAAATTTTGTCCCAATTCATTATGTATTAAATATTTTATTAAATTTTAAGAATTTTGATGGTACTAAAATGTCATTTTAAAAATACTACGTCAGATTTTTTGTTAGAAGTAAAATCTTTATATTCAATTTTTGTACATTGATCTTATATTCCTCAAACCTCCTAATCTAATTAATCCAGATTGGCAAGGAAAATGTAAATTTTCTGTTTTTATAAGTGATGTCATTTTCCATGTAGAAAATGCTAAGAAAAGTAAATAAATGCTATTTTATTTGATATGCAGCAGAAAAATTCTGGCATAAGAAAGAGTTCAGGTATTCTCTTTTGTGCCTTTTTCTGGAAGTGTTTTTTTAGAATTGGTATTATTTCTTCTTTAATGTTGGGAAGAATACACCAATTGAGGTATATGGAACAGGTTTTTCCTTCTGGATAGATTTTAAAGTACAAATTCAGTTTCTTAAGTCATAAAGGTTTTTTAGATTATATAGTTTTTGTTTTTTTTACTTTTTTAATTTATATTATTCAAAGACTTTTCAATTTTTTTCTATTTTGTTGAGTTTATTGGCCATGACATGTTCATAATATTCCATTATCATATTTTTAAATCTGTAGAATGTCTAAAGATATTACCTCTAACTATAAGATGAAAAATGGGGTGTAATAAGTGATTTAAATACCCCAAGTATAAAGATCAAGTAAATAAAAGCAAATTAAAACCAAACAATATAGAGATAAAGATAAAAAAATAACAGAATAATTCAATTCATAAATAGTCTAAAATAGAGATTATCAGTAAAGCTAATGCTGGTTCTTTGGAAAGATTCATAATATACAGAAACTTTAGCATCCACATCAAGAGAAAGGGAGAGAGAAAATACAAGATACAAATATAATGGAATTCTTATATATAGCTGGCAGCCCTGAAAAATTCCACAAACACATTGAAATATTATTTGACATTATTCATAAAACCTAACATAAACTATAATCCATCAATTTTACTTATTTATGTTAATTTGTGATACCTTAAATTTGCATATTGTATTAGTCAGTCAAAAGGGTGATGATGCAATGTAACAGAAATCTGTTGGCTTTTATAAAGGATATTTATTCGGGGTGAAAGCTTACAAGCTTACAGTTACAAGGCCCTTAAGAGTCCAACTCTAGGTACCATAAGAGGTACTTTCTTACCCAAGTCAGTTGCCACGTTTTGAAATAAAATGGTGGGCCTGGTCTCTCCTTCCTTCTTCCTCTTAAGGCTCTGTGGGACCAGCTGCTTCTGATCTCAGCTGTAGGATGGCATAGGGTTTGTTTCATTCATGGTTTCCTCAGCCCAATGGCTCTGCTCTCTACAGCTGCAAACTATCAGGCAAATGGCGCTTCTCTCTTCCTGGAGCTGCAGGATCAAAGTTTTCTCGTCTGTTATGTCTGTGGAGCTCTCTTTCTTCCTGTGCCACCTTCTGTTTGTCTTCTTGAGAGAATGTCTGTTTCTATCAGCCCACCAAGGAGGTGAGGACTCAACCCTAAGTCACACCTTATTGATGTGGTCAAATCAAAGCCCTAATCTTGATTTAATCAAGTATATGTAAAACCTTTGAATTTAATACAATCAAAGGGTATCATGCCTAGAGGAACAGCCCAGTTTACAAAACATAATCAATAACTTTTTGGAATTCATAAACAATATCAAACTGCCACACATATCTTCCACCAGAGTTTCATCAATTGGATGTAGTTTGAGAACCATATCTGTATTTAGCAGGAAAAGTAAACTGCATGTGCTTATCCTCACATGTATAGCATGCCTGCTCTTCCTTGCAATCAATTTCAAAAATTAGTTAAGCAAAAACAGAAATAAATCAACCCTGGACTTTTCATGAATATTTATATCCATTTCAGGGTAAGACATCAAACACTCTTCTGAAGAGCATTCTCTCTCATAGTAAGGGTCTTTCCTCTGACCATTCCTCAAGAAGTGCAAGTGACCACCAGTTTTTCACTGAGATAGATAAAGCATGACAAACACACAGGCACACATACATGTGGACACTTTTATTTCCTTTAAAAAATTCAAATATTCCTTGGAAAATTTGTACATTAAACCAAATCATCTGAATTTTGAATACCTAAATAGCTCGAGTTAATTTCCTTCGGAATACACAGAGTGGTTTTCCTTTATATTTAAGAAGTTCCAGGGTTCCAATGGACATAAGTTATTACTTAGATACATGGAAGACCTTAAAAAGTGAAACATCAAAAGAGGAGATTCTGGCATTAAAGACAAACCTCCCTGTGCCTATGGTTTTTACCAGATCTCTCCCTGGCTGTGGAGCAGGAGTAATGCAATCAGGGAAATGCTGTTTGGAAATAATGCTGTCATTCTGCTGATAATGATAAATGCCTGGACAGGGAGAATGTCTAAAGAAATGTGAATCAAGACACAGAGAGAGATTGGTTTATGTGCTTCATAATATATGTGAGGGTCAGGAGTAATTGGGATATTAGTGTTTCTTTTATGTAGAAAATAAATAACAAAAAGGATATCTTAAGAGGTTGGTAGTTTGCTAGATTTCATTCCCTCCCTGATTTACACTTAGGAATATATGTTAGAGGGTCTGGCCTTTCAGACATCATTAATTCCATTATTAATGCATAATTGTTAGTGATACAGGAAATGTTCCCCATACGTGAGAACAGTGTTCACTGTCAAAGAAAAAGAAGAGATATTATGTTTGAATATTTCTTTGAAAATATAATCTTTGAAAAAGGCACAAGTTGTTTACACAATAAGTTTATTAACTGGTAAGGTTTTAATTTTCTCTTTTGTGAATGATGTAATACAGATAGCATGGTGATAAAATGTTTCATGTTCCAAAACTTCTGCTCGAATCTTCAAACTTTGCCATATTTTCTTGTTATGGCTTTTGTAAAGAGAAGTTAAATCTGGCAATAATTTGTTTCCTTTATCATTATCTTGACAAAATCATAATTTGTCAAATTTCTTTCTACTCTAAGAGATCTACCTAGTTTTATCAGTCTCATTACTTTTTGATCATTATCATTTTTGCACAGTGCCTCCAGAATGTTTGTAACTTCTTTTATTGTATGCACATGATCTGAAACTTTCTGTATTTTCATTATTTTCCATTTCAGATAATCCTGTTAATAGGCCCTTCTCCCTTATGATAAGTGCTTTGCTTCCTAAGATACATTTTAACAAATTTGGTTCTTCTCTAGGAAATCTTTCTCAGAAGTCTCTTCTTAAGAGTTACTAGATGTTATGCTATATCTATTGTGTTACAATTTTTTTGCTTGTGTGTTTGTGTGTGTGTGTGTAGATATATTTGTATTTTACTGTCATTTTTTGTAGTCTGCTGATTTTTTTCTCTTATTAATATGAAAGGAGTTTTGTTCCAAATCCAATGAATAGTTATTTGGTTACCAATTTTAAAAAGTTAGGAGGTTGTCAAAACTTGCATCATATAATTCATTTCCTTAAGATTTATGGGAAATGATTTTGAATTTGGTCAATAGGTTAAGCTTTAACTGTGCATTAACCTGTGCATTAAGCTTTCTGCATTATTGGATTTTGTCTTCAATAATAATCATTTTTTCAAAAGAAAGTCAGAAGAATTGACCCCTAGAAACTATGTTAAGTAAGAGTCTACTATTCCAGTTTTTATATTACACAATTGATTTTGAGGTCCATTAAAGGATATATATGTAAATACTTATCAAAATTAAAATGGCTATTTAAATTACAGAATTTAACTTCTCCTTTATGACACAATGTTTGTTACTATGTCTTACAGACAGACTTGATTTTTAAAATAAAATTGCAAATTTTTTTCATTAAAATTCACTGATTAAGAAAGCATTTCCTTCATATCTTTGGCCAAGAATTTTTTACAGATAACACTACCTATTCCACTCAATACCCCACAAAACAAGTTATGTGTCCAAAAGCTTTATGTTTGGTAAAATTAGTAATTGTCTAATTAAACTGTAAATCATATTACCCTCACCAATAACACATATGATTGCAATGCAAATATTAATCTATAAGGTAATATCTAGCTTTTCAATTACACATTAATTGCATACTTCCTTCAAAAATAATGTTTGACACCAATATTTTCTAATACTTTTCATCTCTGTATTTCTCAAAGTACAGAGGATTGTATTAGAGGATTGAACATAGGAGCTATGATGATGTAAAATAGTCCAGATATTTTACCATCAGGGAAAGTGGTTGGTGATTTAAGGTACACAAAGTTTGAAGAACCAAAAAATAAGATTACCACAATGATATGAGAGCCACAGGAAGAGAGACCTTTGCTTCTTCCACCAACAGAATGATTTCTTAACATGAAGAATGTAATGACATAAAAAACAAATAAGACAACAAAGGTTACTAAGGCAACCATGCCTGAATCAGACCACAAGGACATCTGTGATGTAAGTATCAGTACAGGCAACATTTAGCAATGGGAAGATATCAAAAAAATAGTGATCAATTTCATTTGGACCACAAAAGGGCAAATGGAGACCAGATAAATTTGAGGAAAAGAATGTAGAGCTCTGCCAGTCCAAGCAGCTATGATAAGAAGATTATATCTTGTCCTGTTCATGATAATCATCTAGTAGAGAAGTTTGCAGATGGCAACGTAGTGATCAAAGGCAATGGCAACAATAATGAAGATCTCAATACCTCCAAAGAAGTGCATGGTAAAGACCTGCAACATGCAATTTCCATAGGAGATGGTTTTTGTCCCCACTATCAAGTCACTGATGAGTTTGGATGTAACCGTAGAGGTGTAGCAGATATCCAAACAGGATAAATGACCAAGGAAATAATACCTGGGTTGGTTTAAAAGGGAGCTGCAGCTAATGGAGAAAAGGATCACAAATTTTCCTACCAAAATGGAAACATAACTGAAAAGGAAGAGCACAAAACAAAATATTTGTATGTGCTGGTCATAAGAAAGCCCCAAAAGAATGAATTCTGAGATATTGTTGTGGCTTTTCATATATTTCAGTATGTGTACATAACGCAGAAATGAGTTGAGACCCTCAAAAGAAAAAGAAAGGAATTTCAATGAACAATATATCAGTATGATAACAATAATATAAATTTTATCAAAATCTTGGGTTCACATGCACAGAATATTAATTATTGTTTATTAATTGAATTATATTACTTGTTCTTTTTTATTGTCTCATTTTATACATTTTATATATTGTGAAATAATTTTATAATGAGAATAAATCTATATTATTTAATTTTACCACTGAAGATTAAATAGCAGTTTAAACATTAGTTTGAGCATAAAACATTTTAATCCTGTTAATTATGTTATTTAGATAACAACAAATGTTTCATTTCCTTCATTATATTTCTGTTGTTTATTTTTAATGTACTATGTTATTCATAGAGTCAAATTACTTTCTTTCAGCATAAATGGACTGCCTCCC
This sequence comes from Cabassous unicinctus, assembly GCA_029593785.1. Classification (NCBI taxonomy): domain Eukaryota; kingdom Metazoa; phylum Chordata; class Mammalia; order Cingulata; family Chlamyphoridae; genus Cabassous; species Cabassous unicinctus. The sequence goes on from JAQZBX010036265.1 coordinate 18,031, forward strand.
TTAATTTTTTGCAACTGAATACTCAGGAAATTCTTATGTTTAATGAACTCCAGCTTGAACTGGAAAATTTAATTTGGTAGAGCTTATTGTGTTTACCTTGTCAGAAAACATTGCCAATTGGATATACTAAACCAATATAGTATCAGTTATATTGAATAGCAAAGATTGGTTGAAGGTGTACATAAAAAATTAAAAAATGTTAGCAGCTGTGGTTATGGGAAATAATCTGCAGTCTCATTCATTTCTCTTATTTATGTTTCATATATTAGAATAATTTTTTAAATGTGCTGTCAATAAGATTGTGATGGCAATAGATAAAGGAAATATACAGTGAATTACCCAGGTATGTTTGAGTTGTCCGTAGTTCATGGTTTATGCTAGAAATATTATATATACTCTAGTCCACAAAAGCAGGAGTCCATAAAAAGATGATACAATGTAACTGTAAGACAAGCTGTATGGTCAGTTTATACTCAGTGGCTATTTACTGCATTAAGAATGTGATGAAAGAATCATGTTTGTACAATCTTGAGACATTATTTACACTGGGAAAAAGAGATTGCAGAATAGAGAGAACTTCCATGACCTATTTTATATAGAGATGAGGAATTATCTGGCATCCTGTGAGGCTGTGAAACTAGAGCACATCTTCTACCTTAGTCTGGATTCAATGTTGCAGCCATATCTGGACTCTCTGGAAGGCCATTAAAAAAAAAAGAATATTATTGTAGCAAGTTTCTTTAGCTATCATGAGATCCCTTGATTTACAAATTCAATCTCTATTTCCTTAGGATGATTTTAGATATCAAATTGGTAACAGGTAAGAAATTTTAAAAATAGTCTACTCCAAGAGAATTTTAAATTATTTACTATAATTTCATCAATGAGAAAGTCTCATTGTGTTCCTCTAAGGTCTTCAGTAGTACTTTAAGCCTTACTATCCAACTATTTTTAACAAACAGAAAATAAGTAATGGGCAAATTATGTTTAGCAGTTAACTGTTATGAAAATATATAGAACAATTAAAGGATGGTTCCTTGATCTATACTTTCCCTTTTTTACTGATACTGATTCTTCATGAGATAATATAATGCTAATTATTACATACAGTTATTTACATTAAATACATTGATTTAAGTATAATTGCTTTATGAGTAGGTTACCGAACTAATTCATCACCATATCACCTAATAATCTAAGTCCATGATTTCCAATAAATTTGAGTCAGAGCATGAGATCTCAGTAGTTTTTCAGAATCAATATCATATCCACTGCAGATATTAGAAGTCAGATATCCCAATTCTCACTGACTTTGGTGCTTCACCTCATTTGTGAGAGGAGCAGGATGGAGAAAAGATTTCCAAGGTGCAGCTGTGAGAATAGCCATGAGCTCTCAATTCAGATCACCAAGTCCGTCTTTCTCAATATTTATGTAAATCTATATCTTGCAGTGAAAATAAATATGTGGTCCAGAATTCTCAGATCTTAAACCATTTTGAAATAATTGTACTTCAATTTTATCTAAATGTACATTCTGTAGGTTAAAAGTCTATCTTATTCTCTAGATTATGATAGTTTTTTAATCAATAACAGCCCTAGAAATACATCTAGCATTCTGGTGCTATTGTGATCACTGCTATTTATAAAGGTATAGGGAAACTTGAGTACATTCACCTGAGAAGAAATATTGTCATTAAAATAAACAATAATTTTTGACCATAGAGATACTAAGGAAAACTCCTATGAAAGTTTTGCAGGCATAAATGATTGAGGAAGGAATTATTAGCCAAACACTGTTTATGTTGTTTAAATAGTCATAACAAAGATAGAGGTAGAAATGGTGAGGAGTGTAAAATAGACTGACCAGTTCTGAATATTGAGCTATTCCTTAATATCCTTAACCTCATTTTCCTCATCAATACAATTGAGAATTTGTTACATAATTCAGAAATAAAATCAAAAGTATGAGAATTAATATTAAATACCCTTTTAATACATGGTTCATGCCACATTGGTTTTTTTCCTGTTCCTTTCTCTCTTCTTGGAGCAAAAAGTTTGGCAACTACTGAAATTGCCACACAAACATATAAATGAAGCCAAATGAAGAAATAAACAACAACCTGAAGAACACAACATAGGTTTAAAGAGGGTGACCATGTACACTTCAATTTTTGTAATTAATGGGAAAAAATTATTCTCATATTAGACTGCTTATTTAAGGAGATTCTATATAGTAATCCTTAGCCTGATTTTGTCTTTCATTAGAAAATATAGTGAAAGGATTAATTTATATCTTTCATAGAGTGCATGCCCTTTGTGTGTGCTATAGAACATGTAATAGATGCTCTTAGAGTTAAAATATCCACACTATATTCAAATTTTCTTCTACTGTTATCAGAACATATTATGTTATAAACTTCCTTTAGATGACACAGATTGATTTTTTTGTTGTTTGGGATGCCACGTTGTCTGAAAGGTAATAAATTCTTCTTTGTTGTTAATAAACATGAATGGGGCTCTTCCTTGATAGGAATATGGAAGAAAATACATAAGTACCACAATGGGCTCAACGAAGTTCATCGCCAGCAATTAAAATTTCCTTACTTTAATTCTACTCTTTTCAACTAGAATTCCTCTTGTAAATACTATGCATTTAAAACTATAGTGTGCTAAATCATTTTACATCAATTTATCTTATGCTACAAGAAAATGAAATTATATTGGATAAGTGTAAATAAAATACAATCATGCTAACACATGGTTAGTGAGGCTTTCTCCAAACCATGGTGGCATGCATAATTCACTGGCCATCAATTCTGTGTTGACTTCACATTAGTTTTAGGCTGTAACAGGAAGAAATCCCCCTGAGAGACTCACTATGGTAATTCTTCTCCAAGATCCAAATCTAAGGAAAACATAAAGAAAAATAAATCACTAATTTAAGCATGCATATGTAATTCTCAAAATATTTGCATATTAAAATATCTTATAACTTTCTACAGAGTTTCAGATGGAGTGCCCTCTATGTAACCCATAAAACCATCAGGGTTGCAAGGCAAAGAGAATCTTTATTCCACAGAAAGTAAGTTGGGACTTTTTAATGCAGATTTTATATCTGCCCATTAGCTCTGAATAAAAATAATCAAAAAGATTTTTAATTATGCAAAAGTTAACACAAATATTTAAGTCCTAGGAGTCATCTGTTTTATGTCTGTGCCTGAGGAAAATTTGATTGGAAGAGCAGTACATGAACTTATATGAAAATGCAAAAATTAATAGGTTTGAAAGTTCTTAGAAATTCATACTGGGAGGCAATCTAATCAGATCCTGGCCAAATGTTCCTAAACCATTGTCCATGGTAATGTCCTTTGTGCCTCTGGGCATTTACTTTGCAACTTTGACTTGGCCTGGCTCAGGCAGTTTCTCTGGAGGCCCCAAAATGCTATCATCAGACACACAGTTTAGGAAACTCTGATGGCTCTGTGCTTGCCTAACTTTCTGAAGAATAGGAGGAAATATGATGTAGTCTGGAATGGTATCAGGTTAGCTGCCATGAAAATCTGAGATGAGGAAAAACAAAGAGCACCAAAGATAGGCAATACAGTCCAAATATTGACAATTACCAAGAGTAACCTAGATGAGTAGAAGGAGATAGATGAATAAAATCAGTGACCTGCAAAGTCGTGACTGAGAACAGGTTAACGTTATTTGTTGCCAGGGACTAACATTGCTGGAATAGATGGTTGAGGAATGGGAGAGAAGAGAAAATAAAAGAAAAAAGAGTAAACATTTTTCCCATATGCATCTCAGATCTGAAAAAGATATGTCATTAAGTGAGTACATAAAGTGTCAGAGGCCTTTGCCGGTTTATCATAAGGTTCTTTCTCCTATGTCACCGCATTGGCACAGATTATAGAGGCTCAATCCCTAAATGCACATGCTGAAGTTCAGTTAGCCTTTCCCTGTCTTCCATTCACAAATTGATTTATTAAAATTTTTCTCAGATATTTCAGGAAATCAGTATTTTACAATAACAATCTGGATCAGATAAACGTTCTTAGAAAAAAATAATTGAAATAATAACAATTTTTGGAGAGAATATTGGGTAATTTTAATTCATCTTATCACTTACCCTCACAATAATAAAATACATATTTTAAATTAAGTGCTATAAGCTCTATTATTCAGATAAGGACAATGAAGATTCTAGAGTTTGAAAACCAGCTCAAATAGTTAGTAAGCACCAGATCAGGATTTTGTGAATTTATTTAAGTGAAAGATGTGGGTAATTAATTCTAAATTAAGTTCTTGCTTCCAGGCTTTAAAAGTTAAGGATACCTGAGTGAATGAAGGATTCTATCACTTGAGAATGAAGGATCTAAGAAGCCAGTGTTTGATCCTTAGCTTCACCCTAATGCCTGTGGCTGACCACTCTTCCCTCAAGTTCACCTGTTTTAATACACAGAAGGAAGTAGCTAGTTATGTTATCCTTCTGCCATGGAAACACACATCTAGATACTCATTGCAGGCAGATTCCTCAGTTGCAACGTGGAACATTACCAATTTAATCCAAAATATATGCCCAGTCATTGCAACTTGCTTTGCTGTAAAAGTTTTAATTTTGATGAGGTGTAATTTATCTATCTGTCTGTCTGTCTGTCTATATATCATCTATATCCAGCTATATTTTAATTATATATATTTAATAATATAATATTCAAAAATGCAAGAATTTGGAATCATCTTTAAGGACTTTTTGCCTAATCCAAAGTCAGAAAAATTTTCACACTTGTTATTCTAAACACTTTGTACTTTTACATTTATATATTGTTCTAAAATTCATTTTGAAATAATTTTGTATGATGTGTAAGGTATAACTCAAGGCTGATTTTTACTGTACATATAGATAACCAAATGATCCATCACTATTTACTGAAAGGACTATCCTTGCTCCACTGAATTACTAAGAGAACTTTGCTGAGATTTAGTCGATCATACATGTGCAGGTCTACTACTATACTTTCTGGTCTGTATTTTTTGGAGTGCTTGTCTACCTTTATGAAAATACGATACTTTATTTTGATCTCTGTAGCTTTATAGTATACCCTGAGACCATGTAGTGTAAGTTCTCCAAATTTGTTATTTTTAGGAAGTCTGGAAGCTTATCTAGATCCATTTTATTTACACGTAAATGTTAAAATCAGTTACTAAATTTATATTTTTTTTTCTTGTTTAGAAACTGTTTAGAATTCCTTTGACATAGAGATTCATTTGGGGAAAGTTGACATCTTAATAATATTGAAGAATCTAACCATGAGCAAAATATTTCTTTAATTTTATTAAGGTTTTTCCATTCTCTGAACATAATTATAGTTGGCAATGCCTATGTCTTGCAACATTATATGTCACAATTATACACAAGAATTTAATATTTTGATGCTATTTTAAATGACTATTTTCATTGAATTGTGTTCTTCTCAAAATATTTTAAACTACTTATCCCTTTTCCAGTGAATGTGACCTTTCTTGGAAAGAGGGTCTTTGAAGATGTAGTTAGTTCAGATGAGATGAATCTGGGTTAGACCAAGCTGTCATAGAATGTGACCTTCTTATAAGAGGGAAATTTGAATGCAGAATCAGATACTGGGGAATAATGCTGTGTGAAGATGGACGTAGAGATTGGCATGATGTGTGTACAACCCAAGGTTAACCAAAGATTTTCAGGAACCCCCAGAAGCTAGAGGATTCATGGAAGTATTCTCACTACAGATTTATGAGGGAGCATGGCCCCAATCACAAATTGTTTTTGACTTGTAGTCTCCACCATGTTAGAAAATAAATTTCTGCTCTTTTAAGCAACCTAGTTTGTGGTTCTTTGTTATGGTAGACCTAAGAAATTAAAAGTGATATTCAAAAATTTCAATTACTGATTGTTGTTATTAGTACAAAATTAAAATCGATTTTTATATATAGAACTTATCCTGAAACCATGCTTAAACTCACTAATATAAAAAAGTCATTTGATAAGATATTTACAGATGATATGATCTCTATCTAGAAAATCTGAAGGAATGTATAGCAGTTGTTATACATTATAATTATGAGAAAAATGGTGGTCTATTAAAATTAGATCTGGAGTGACTAAATAATTGGCTTTATTTCTTCTTTACTATTTACTACAATGCACTATTTAAGCAGTCTTGATATTAAGCTTCAT
>JAQZBX010036266.1:0-24245 GCA_029593785.1 Cabassous unicinctus
TTTTTTTGAGTTAAGGGGCGATGGGGATTGAACGCAGGACCTGGTCTGTAGGAAGTGGGCACTCAACCACTGAGCCACATCTGCTCCCCTGAGTTGGTTTTTTCATTTGTTTTGCTTATTGTTTGTTTTTCTTTTTCCAGGAGGCACCAGGAACCAAACCTGGGACCTCCCATGTGGGAGATAGGCACTCAACCACTCGAGCAACATCCATTCCCAAGAATGTCCTTTTTAATGCCCCTAGCTAACACTAAAAATTATCAGTTTAAAGATCCTTGCAAATTTTGAATGCAAAAATTGAATCAAATCATTGCATTCCATTCATTATTCTACCATCTAATGATTGATGTTATTAAGTGCTTATTAAATGTCAGGTACATGACCAAGGCAGTGATAGTCCCTGCTTAAAATCACAACAGAGAGGGAAGCGAGTGTGGCTCAATCGATAGAGCCCCCGTTTACCATGCGGGAGGCCCCAGGTTCGCTTCCCGGGGCCTCCTTGTGAGAGCAGGCGGGCCCGCAGCGGTGCGGTGGGCTGATGCAGCAGGACCTCACAGCAAGGGGGAGATAAGCAGACACGGAAGAAACACACAGCGAATGGACACAGTAAAACACAAGCAGCAAGGGGGGGGATAAATAAATAAATAAATAAATCTTTAAAAAAAAAAATCACAACAGAGAAAAAGACTAAGCAAATAATGATTGAATTGCCATTGTGTAAACTTGGAAAAAGAGAAGAACTGGTGCTACTAGGATGTATAACAGGGACAATCTAGTCAGTCTTGGGGGTCAGGTAAATACTTAATAAAGAAGAGATATTTAAGCTGAGTCTTGGTTGTTATTGGAAGTTGGATGGTTAAACATTTTGAAAATAACTTTGATGATTTTATTCTTCTTTTTTAGATTATCTTTTCTTGGGCTTTGCACACTTTAATCAAAATTGTATCTGTTTTTAAATAGGCAATGTATAATTTTGAATGTTTCTCATGGCATGTCTTATAATAGAACACTAGAGTTCCACAGAAGATGATTTGAGAGATATAAGTCTATAGCTATCTACATGATTTTTGTGCAAAGACCTGGAATTCTATGAGGTTCAACATAGTTCTTACCTCCATTGCTAAATTATAAGGTTGAAGTTAGAGATGTGGACTTTGTAATGGCTCTTCTTTATGTATTTGCTGTACTTTGTATCTCTTCCCCCTACCTCATCTTCTACTAACACACCTGTAGCAGTTTGGTATTGCTTATGAATTCCAAAAGTAGATATTGGATTATGTTTATAAACAGGTGTCTGAGGTTTCACTTTTACTTGATTAAATTATGATTAGGGCTTTGATTGGGCCACATCAGTAGGGTGTTGAGTCCCTGCCCCTTGCTGGGTGGGGACTCACAGATAAAAGACATGGTAAAGGACAGAGCTGGGGTTTTGATGCTAGAGTTTTGAGCTGGAGCCCAGGAAGTAAGCACACAGAGGAGCAGAGCAGCTGAGCCCAGAGAGAATCTAGCCCTGGGGAAAGAGACAGAGCCAATTGCCTGATAGTCTACAGCTGGCTTTGTGGAGAGAGCAGGGCAGCTGAGCCTGGAGAGAAACAAGCCCTGGGAAGAGAGGAACCCAGGAAGCCTGAACCCTCACAGATGTCGGCAGCCATCTTGCTCCAAAACGTGGCAATAGACTTTGGTGAGGGAAGTAACTTACACTTTATGGCCTGGTAACTGTAAGCTTCTACCCCAAATAAATACCCTTTATAAAAACCAACCAAGTTCTGGTATTTTGTATTAGCACCCCTTTGGATGACTAATACAATGCCCTATCTTCCTGATCATAAGGGTGGGCTTATGAGCATGAGTAAGCTAATAATCATACCCAACCACCTGGCCCTAGGTTGGACACACCCTTCAGGCCAAATTAAGTCCCTGTATGCAGGCACCCCTGAGGTCTGCCCAGCCTAGCCCTTCAATTGCTTACATGATCCAACAGAGTCCTGACTGATCAGTCTTCTAAAACTTTGAATACCCATCAACAACCTGCAGCATGCCTAGTTAAATATATAAATAACATTTTCTGATTTAATTCATATCTGGCACATAGTAGAAACTCAATAAATATATGTTGAATGAATGATTCAAGGAATAAAATTTTAAAACCTAGTATACAGAAATTGCAGAATTTTGTTATTGATGTATGGTTTTGTTTTGTTTGCACCACCAGAAAGACCCTGACCTAGTGCCATCTGGGTAGTTTCAGGAGAGCTAGCCAGGATCTGGTTCAGATGTAATAAGTGCATCAGTGCTGTAAGTTTTAACTTGATTTTCAGGGATGAGCTATATTTGAACTTATGTTAATTTAATAAATGTCTTATCATAGTTTTTCTTCTGGAAGCCTTCTTCCTGGTATGCTTTCCATTCCATGTACTGATATATTTATTAGTAAATTCCAGTTGCCCTTCTTCCTGTTGAGTGACCCAGCTACTGAGGAGCATCATTTGGGAGTGGAAAGGAGGAATCAGAAGAGTCATCACACCCTCTCGCCTGTGGTTTTATCTTTGCTGCGCTCTGTGACCGACTATCATTATAAATGAAGGCCACTGTGTCCCATGTGACATGGTTAAAAACTAGGGAGGAAAGAACAGGTGAAGCTAATACAATGAGACTGGCAGAAATTAAATTCTCTGTTTTCCACTTTTAAATAAGGGGAAGAAAGTCGTTCAGCCCCAAGAATTCTATTAGAGCATAAAATACTATAAAATAGATAAGAAAATGTACCCTTTTGCACTGCAATAGAAGCTTGCCCTTGGAATTACTTTAAAATAAAAAATAAATTAAAGAAAAAAACCCCATGATATTTCTTTTAAATCCTATTGTCTGTAATGCCACTAAAATACTAATACTGAAAACTTTGCATAGACCATTTCCATTTAAAAAGAACTTTCCTATCTGTTATCTTATTTTATCTCAATACATGGCTTGAAGGGTAAATCATAACACTTTGAATCAGAAAATTTAATATGCCTTTGGATAAGTCACCTAACCTCGTCAAACATCTGCTTCCTTTTCCATAAAATGAAGATAGTAATATATACCCATTGGACAGGTTAAGAAAACAATTGAGTTGCCCAATGTAACGTTAAATGACTGGCAGAAGCAGAAACTGGAACACAGGTCTTTTGTTTTTTCTATGATTCCATGAAGAATATTCTAAATAAGTGCTATTGTCTATATATAAATATAAATGATTTGGGGGAAATTGTTTATATATTTTGTACAAGTCATTTTTTTAGAATAATTACCTTAATTTTATATTACATGATGAAGATTCACTATAAATAATACAAGCAAATTTTATAATACATAATAAAAACTTCGGCCCAAATTCCACTAACCTTTGAGATGAACATAATAGCCAACATCTCTCTGTGCATATGTACAGGGAAAGAACAAAAAGCAGTACTTTTGCTATTCTCCATCAGCATTTCAGCCAAAGGGCCCCAAACTGAAAACAGTAGATGAGAAGCACCCTTATATGCTATAGAAGCATGGAGATGATGCCAAATGCTTCCTCTAAGGATTTCTTGCCTTATCCTTTTAATTCTTTTCATATTTTTTCATAATATTTGAGGGATCTTTTAAAAAACTGAAGATTGCTAAAAGATTTTTACTATTAACCCTTGGAGATTTTTTCTATTTCTTTGTTGGAGGTTCTAATTCAGAAATGCCAAGTATAGTTATGCTTTATCATCTTCTTTATGATCCTTTTTCTTTACCTTTATCTCTAGAATTGCATGTTCTTTGCACTTTTCATCTTTTTTCGCTTCATTCAATGTGATCATTTCAACCTTTTCCTCCATGTCAGTAATTTGAATATGTCATGTATATTCTGCTCTTGGTGTACTTCATTTATTTATTCATTACATAACGGTGTTATTTTGGTAGCAATTTTTTTCATCTCCACAATTTCTTGATTCATCTTCTGTTGATGTATCAGAATTCTAATTTTGCGAAATTTGTGCATGTTTTAAACTCCCTTACAGTGAGAAATCATGACAGGCAATTACCTTCTGACACTAAGTTATATTTTCTTCCAGTCTCAGATGTCCTTTTTTCATTTTCATATTACGTTTCCTTCTTTCATCTTTTTGTTACTATAGAATGTTTCCATAGGTGCGCTATTATTTTTCATATATGCCCAGTATTAATATTGGCCACTTTGAACATATGCTATGGATGAATTATCTAAGATTCTCTTGCCAGCTTATCTGGGCTATTGTTTGAGAATGAGGACTGGGTTTGTTGATATGTTGACTTAGGTTTCATGCAGTTTTGTAAGAGCAACTTAGCTATGTTCTCACTTTTGAAATTTGTTAAATATATCCTATCATTATTCACTTGACCTGGAGGTGATATATACTAGTCAGGGAACATGTCCTTAAGTCTTTTATTGTTACCATCATTTAATATGCAGCTTTGGCACCTATGCCTCATCAGACCCAGTCTACCAATCTTGCCCACTTCTCCCCAAAAATACTTTTATCCCAATCAAGACAAAAGAGAGAAAATAAAAGACCACTCCCTAAGTCCTCTTTTCCCCAAATTAAGGTTAAAATGAGAATTGTCAGGATTTGATTGGCTTGTTTTCTTTCCCTAAAACTGACCTTGTGGAGTTGGGGCAGGATTAGAATCCAACAAATCAAAGCTCCAGTCTTCTCTCTTTCCTTGGTTACCATATATATATATTTAATTTTATGACATAAAGCATTGTCCCTTTTCCCTGCTTGGTTTCTGATAATTTTATTCTCTCTTCCATTTGTTTTACTACTACTTTACTCATTCTATTGAGTACCAGAGAGGGAAATTATGTGATTCAACCTCATTTTTACTCAGATTTTAATAGTAGGAAATAAAATTATCCTATACTCATCACGGTTTTATATTGCATTCATTCTACATATAGTAAATATTTATTGAGCACCTACTCTGAGCCAAACGTTGTGCCTATATGCCTACAGACCAGAGGAGAGGAAGATTTCCGTGGTGTAAAAACTGCACCATCTTTCTCCAACCTCTCCAAACTGCATTACCCAGCACTTTTGCATCTATCACTTTTACAACTCATGAACATTTTCAAGCTCCCTACTCAGTTATACTGACACACCTGTCCTTGTCCTCATTACCAGCCATGACTGCTACTCTCTCTAATTTCCTTCAAAAGCTGTGACAAGAGCAGAAAGATCTCTGTATCAGAAAGAGACACTTAGTATTCAAAGAACTGTAGAACTGAGACCACATGTAACAACAAAAAACGTTGGTATAGGCCTCAGAGTCATAGATTGATATCCAGGTGTGGATTCTAAGCAAACAAGACAAGGAGAGTCTACTTTATTAACTAAGTAGGTGTCTGTGAATTTTTTTTTGTCTCCTGGATCTTCAGCTTTCAAAGGACTCGTTCAGTCTTTGCAAACATACAAGAATAGGAACCAGGAGTGGCTGGCATCACAGACCTCATTATCCCCTAAGGCTTGTCTGCCCTAATTTCTTGGGGAAAAGGATGACATGATCATTTGTTTTGCTTCCTGCTTGTAAAAAGGGGATTGTCAAGACTGAGTGTGATTGGAAATCTCTTCAATTCTCACTGAGCGGATCTGGGGATATTGTCAAGCAACATAGCACTTTCCAGATTGAGTGCTGCCATGCATGTCCCAGGGTATGTGCCTGGTGTACAAAACAAGGATGTCTTCGTGGAGCAAGTAAAGACATGGTGTTTTTTTCCTTGATCACAAATACAAATTTCTGCATAATAATGCTCCAAATCCCACTATTAGTAAAGTGGTTCTGTTATCCTATTATAATCTGATACTTAATCACATGCTGCAATAGAACCCACTACCATCTTCAGAAGACTTTTTTTACATGTGTATGTTACACCTTAGGTGTTTAACCCTTCTATCTTTGGGAGTTTTGATGGTTTTTTACATTTTATGGAATTATTCCAAGTAGGCAAGTGAGGGAATAGTTGTCTCTGTGTATCTTGTAAAGAGGTGCAGCAGGGTTGCTTCTAAATACTGTAATCTAGGAATTATAACTATTGATCTATCTCAAAGATTGCAACATGATTTTTATTTTTTAATGCAAGTCAGTCAAATATAATGCCTTTCATAAATATATAATTAAAATAAGAGGAAAGGAGAGTTTTTCAAAATGTCTAAATGTCTAGGTTTTCTGACTCCATGATCTGAAATTTTGTGTCAAGATTTAAAAATCTAAATTACAGGGTTAAAATTTAAGTATTTTGAGTTGATAATTCATTAAGTTCCTGAAATTTTTATGTGGATAATTATGGTAGACTCTATTGTTCTTGATGCCCAGCATCTATGCTTTCTTCTCCTGGTAAAGTATCTTGATTTTCCAAAGGAGACCCAACCTCTCCCCTCCTCTCTTTCCAGGTTCAGGAACTTGTGGCTCAATATTATTCCAATCAGCGTAATATTTTCAGCTGGCCACAGTGCTTGGCTCATGAGAGGCTTGGGTCCAGTCAGATCCAGTAAGATCCATTAAGACTTTTACCAGAAATTACTCTTATGCCCATCCTCCCCACCCCCTTGAATGAAGCTGAGAGGGTATAAGGTCTGAAATCTCCTGGCATTTGCAAACATGAAAAAAGAATTTGTCTGAAGTTGAATTCAACTCAGAAGTGGAACAGGCGATGGAAAAAGAAAAACTGAATCTAGGTAACATTATCTTGCCACCTCTGTAGCCACAGCTACTCTTGAATTTTCCAGTAAAGTCCTGCTTTTCTTGCTTCAACCAGTTTGACTGGGTTTTCTGGAACTTATTCAGGAAAGACTCTTAACTAATGCAATGAATGTGTCTGCTCATTTTCCTTTCAGTTAGACTCAAAACACATGTGTTAAGCACCTAATATTTTCTGGAACTCTTTTAGGTTTGTACAATATATAAAGATGTTCAAACTATGACTTCTGTCTTCTAGCATTTCCTAAGATAATAAGGAAAATAGAGATGAGGCAAAAAAAACCACAACGGACCCCTTTGCTAGTGAGATGAAAACCACGGACCTTTTACTAAGCCCACACTGTATTGTGCATTATTTAATAAATATATCACACCCACACCAACATGCCCCATAAGAATAATGCTTTTTTAAATTTTCATTTCAAGCTCACGGACACTCTGAAATCTTTCTATGGACCCCTTGAGGGTCTGTGGACCCCTGGTTAAGAATCCCTGGTATATGAATTAAGACTAGAGGTAGATTAGGAGAGAGTTCCTTAAGGTAATATGTTTTCAGTTGGATTTTTAAAAAGAAGCAAAATTTTAATAGACTGAGATATGCAGGAGGGGCATTTTGGCTGAGAAGATTGGATGAAAGCAGCTTTAAAATACAAAACTGTAGCTACAGGTTATATTATTTTTATTATGAATAATAGATAAGTCAGATTTTTGGGGATATGTATAAGTTACTTGAGAACCGTTCAATATTTCTGTGTGTCCATATATGAGTAAATAATTTGATACTTATGAAACATTCTCACCTAATAATTAATGCACATCTATGGACCACCATATATACATGATTTTTAAAAAACTTATAACATAGTGAATGTATATGTATTATATGTAGTACCTTTCACCATGGGCATGTTACTTGATTAATCAATATAAAGTTGGGTTTTTTTTACATAAATATTTTCTCTATTTCAATGTTAAATACATTAAATACATTTTTCTAAACGTTATTCCCAAAGAAATAAAAGTTTCAATTTCAACTGACTAAATGTGATAAATGAGTACAATATTAACTTGGGAGATAAAACAAAAACATAATTAAATATATAGGAAAGACTCCTGAACAATTCTGGAGCCAGTGTTTTTTGCATTATAATGTAAGTAAACAATGGTGATCTCTAGGATTCTGAGCAAGAGATTCTTTTTTCCCTATTTCTTTTGCTTCAGGACTTCAGAAACTTTGGAATATTACTTAGGCAATTTACAGTCATCTTATCTCTTTGACCCCTTTCCAACCAGTAGATACAAATTATAACCTGGATTTTTCAATGCATTAGTTGATGTTAAGAAAACAATGTTGCTATTAAATATATATAGATTTGTTTCTGTTTATAGAGAAATTTCTAGGAATGTGAAATTACCCTGTTTGCTATCTGTTTATTAGGAAATTTAAGACTCCAAAGCTCAGTTTTAACTTCGACATTACAAAGGTTCTCAGTACTAGGTTTGATTCCGGAGGCCCTTCGATGTTACATGTCCATTTCTTTTTCATATACCCCCAAAGAAGCAAAATCAACTGTAATGCTGAGAACCATGCCTAACAAGAGCATAATGGTGTCTCCTGCTTCTACTACTTCAAAAATAGGCTTCACTGCATGCATCATATTAAGGTGTTGAAACTGATGAGGTCATGATGCTGAGATCTTCAGAGGTAGTTGGCTCTTGAGGGTTGAAAATAAACTGCCAAAGCAGGTCCCAAAGAAATAAAGTATATGATGTATTTCTAACTGACTTGCAATTCTTCCTTCTCAGAGCTCAAGAACCTGAGGCTAAGAAGTGCCATGTGACACTGCCTTATAGCAAGCAGCCATTACAGGAATGCAAATTATTTTTATACTATGTATTTTAACCATATATATTAGAAAGTAATTTTCTCAATTTTATTATACAAGACTGAAAGATGAATACAGAAAACCTCAAAATGATGGGCACACTTTTAGCTCTTTAAACTCCTGTTAGAAAAAAAAATAGTTCAAACCATTGTTTGCTATTTATAATATGCTCTGGGTTGTGATGTTAGTTCCAAGTTAAAGTAAACCTGATCCCCTCACTGGAGTGGACTAGATCCAGAATTATTGCAGTACATAAATCTAAATAACCATATATGAGTTTGGCATTAGGAAGAGCAGTTGCCCCTTTATTTTGGCACATACTGTGCCCGTTGGGACACTTACTATTGAATGGTGACAAGCTAATCAGATTGAATTATGGATAGAGCTAATATTCCATTCTCTAAGGAGCCCCTGAATATCTTGGGGAAAATTAGGCTATTTAAGAGCTATGATGGAGTTACTTCAGAAGCACCCCATATTCCTATGTACATATTCCTATGTACCTTTATAAGACTTTGTTATTGATGGTAATGATACTCTTCTTCCTTGCAACCATAAAGGGCTTAATCCATTATATAATGTATTATCCAGCTATTGCCACAAAAATGCTGTGAAACAAACCACGCTGACACTCAGTGGCTAAGAGAAAAAGCACTTATTCTTTGCTCAAGGGTCTTCGGATCAACTGCAGTTTGAATAATCTAAACTGGGGTCACTGGGGAGTTCTGCCTTAGACTGCAGGTTGGCTGGACTCAGCCTTGGGCCATGGGTTGTGTTCAGGTTGGCTCCATATGTGTTTTCCTGGGGCCCAGCCAGTGGTGTATCAGACCTGGCTTGTACCATCTCTTGGAGTCAATTGTGAAATCTCTTTCCAACTCCATATTTAGTGACTTCATGTTGGTAGCTTGAATTTGTCATGGTGGTAATATTTATACCCTGAAAACTGGGAAGCACTATAACATCAGGGCCTTCTCCTGCCCTCCCCATCCCCCAAGAGAGTTAATGTTGCAGTGCTGAGGCAGAATTTCTTCTCCAACAAAACTGTTTCTCTTCTTGAGGCCTTCAGCTGATTGGATAAAGCCCACCCCCATTTTTAAACGTGATCTCCTTTACTTAAAGTCAGCTGATTGTAGATGTCAACCACATCTACAAAATACCTCCACAGCAACACTTAGATTAGTGTTTTATTAAATTACTGCCTACCATAGCAATATAGCTATGTTAACACAAAAGACTAATCATCACACATATGTTTATGCTTTCTTTTATACAACTCCACCTGTAACCCATTTCCAACATACCAGTGTGTCCCAGCACACTGGTAGAGAAATTCTGCTTATCTTTTGGACTGTGATCCTGGAAATTAACTGTATTATGTGTATCTATGGTGTTGCATTAATTCTTCCATGGTGTTCATGTTTCCAAATTTCCCCATTAAAGAATTGCATTCATATTTGTAAAAAGTACTTACTGTTAGTCAGATTCATTTGGGCACTACAGACCATTTGGGTATGTGATTGCCTAGCAAAGAAAACATTTGATTGACTATATCAGGTATGCATACCTATTTCAGCCAACTTGCCTCTAGCCTGAAGCTAAAGATGACACTGGAGCAAGGAAGAGCCAAAAGGAATCAGAGAAGGAGAGCTGGAGCTCTGCCATCCTGCTCTTGGGACCTCTAGACTTCCTATTATGTGGGATAATAAATTTCCTTGTTGTTTAAGAGATTTAAGTCAGAGTTTCTTGCTGCTATTTTCAGCCAACAGTATTCTAGCTGATACAAATATCATCCACTTTGGAGAGAGCCCAACTGTAGCTCCACCCTAACATGACTTGGGCAAATCACTTAGTTACTCGAAGCTTCATTTTCCTCGTTGATATAACTGAAAAGTCCAAGTGAATTCACATGGAAGCATATCAATAGTGTATATGGAGGGCTCTGACACCCTCATTCTTGATACTAAGATGCCAAGTCCTAGTCCCTAGTTTTCTAGACAACCCTACAGGAGCTAACACATATTCAGAAGTCAGCCATCATTTAGGTCCAATGGTTGGTACTTGCTGTTCCAAGTGTCCTCACTTTTATTTCTGCTGTTCAGGTGTTAATGGAACTAGAGGCCTACAACACCTGGATCTAGTGGACCTGAAATGCCACTTTGACACCTCTGTGCGAGGATTTCTGTTGTTGTTTTTACAAAATAAGAAAGAGATTGCTCCTTGTGTGCTTAAGTTGAGGAGATTCCCACAACAAGGTTATTTGAGTCCCTAAAGAACTGTTCGTTCTGATCATCTCACAGTAAAACTGCTTGAGCTTCAAGGTGTTTCAGCATGTAGAGACATATGTTTCAATGCACACATTTAGTCTTTAGCAGATGTTGTAGATTGTTCACAGCACACTAGAGGCTAGACAGTTAAAAACAGCATTTTCAGACCCCTTTACAGCTCAGATGCTGTACATTACCTCGCTTCTTCCAAGCAGATACACATGCACATGAGATTTAGAAGACAAGAGTGAGGTAGAGGTTACATTTCTGTGGCTTTTGTCATTTTGTGCTGGACAGCCTGGACATGGAAGCATTAGAATTTTCTGCAGTGGTGTAACAATGTCATGTCCCTTGCCTTGTGGTGTCAAGGGTCAGTGAGTGGGGCATGCATTTTGCTGTTGTGGATTCTGGCTGAGGTGGAACAGAACTGGTGGTGGTGGCACCTTCTGGCATTTAGGTTTGCGGATGAGGTGGGGATGTGCTGCTTCCAACAACTTACCGAATCCTCCACTTCCTGTGACAATGAGACCCTTGACTGGACAGTTCTACAGTGTTGTTCAGGATATCATTTCTAGAACTTCAGCCTAATACTAGGTCCTCTGGCCATCCCAACATTTTTCTAAGCATATGTGTTATATCACTTTCTGCTTAAAGAAGTTTCTATGATCTGCAACTGAAACCCTGACAAACAAACCAATAGAGTAGCTGAGAGAGAGCAAATCCCATTATTAGGCACCAACCACAACCCCCTAAAGCAAAGGCCATATTGTTATGTAAAGCTTTTAATGACAGACTCCTTTCCTTATAGCAATTCCACTTTCAGAGGCTCCATTTTGCTTCTTAAATGCTGGCATCTGTCAGAGTCACTTGAATCTTGGATATGTCAAACATATCCACATAAACTTGAAATCCAGTGACTGACGGATTTAAGCCTTTTGCCCAGAACACTCCTCAGCTCCTGTGTAGACCTGTGGGTGTAAATGGACACAATGGGGGGTGGGCAGGGATGCTGTGTGCCAACTAATTCCACATACCAAGAGCCTCTCTGTGCTGTAGATCCTGCCTGGACATGATAGGACTCTTCCCAATTCTACTTCCTAAGAGTATCTTTCCAGCCAAGATACCCCATTATAGCTATGTAACAGAAAAGATTTAGTTGTTATAGGGACCCAGTAAGATGACAGTGGAAATACTGAGCACAGTGCCTAGCCTGTAGTAAGTGCCAATAAGCACTTTATTTTCCTTATTACTTCAGTTTTGGGCAATCTGAGCCTTTTTTGTAAAATTATTATTTTAAATATTTTCATGGAAGTGTTTTGTGGGCCTGATTTAGCATGATGTATAATTTTCTTCTTCATGTATTTTCAAATTCAAATGCTAGCAAAATCAATTCTTATCTTACAAAGTATTGTCTCCTAATCATATTTCACAGGATTTCCTAAATGGAGAACATCATTTATTCATCCATTCAACAAAAAATTATTGAGTGCTTTGTACCAAACACTCAAAATTTTTGAGTGTTTTAGATATTGGAAATACAGTAATGAAAATGCAGACAAGGTCCTTGCTTTCACAAAGTTTCACTCTGGTAAAAGTTTCACCTCTGAGGGAAGTTACAGATAATTACCAAGTAAGGACATAAAATATTACTAAATTCAAACTATGGCCAAAATCAATTGATATTTCTCTCTTTCTCTTTTTCTGTCTCCCTCTTCCCTTTCATCATGCTGCAATATTCTTCCTTCCTCCCTCCCTCTCTTCCTTCCTTTCAATAAATGGTACCTAGTAGCAATTTATTGCCAGACACCACGCTTGGAAAGAGAGATACAGCAGAAAACAAAGAGAAGCATTCCGCAGTCTTGGAGCTTACATTCTAGTGGGAGGAGATAGATAATAAATACACTTTAAACAAATAAATAAGAAGATGAGCAATTAGCGCAATGAAAGAAATAAACTAGTTGATTTGTGAGACAATGACTAGAGGAGAGGAGGAAGTGACTTTAGTTAGGGTGGTCAAGGAAACCAAAAATTGAAGGGTGAGGAGTCAGCCGCTTGAAGAGCTATGAGGAAAGCATTCCAGGCAAAAGATAGTGAGTGCAAAGACCACGAGGCAAGGATAAGTCTGGCTCTTGAAGAAACAAAGAAGGCCAATGTGGCTGGAGTTTAGTGAGAAAATGGAAGAGTGAAAGGAGATGAGGTCATAAGGGTGGATAGGGGAAGGCCATGTGGGAACTCGAAGGCAATGTCATAAATTTGGATTTTATTATAAGTGTATTGGAAAACTTCAAAAGGAACTTGCTCTCATTTATTTGTCTTCTCCGTCTTCAGATCCCATGTGGTTCCCAGATGTTGAGATGCCAAAGTATTAAATATATATGCACGGTCTGAGTATGGTATAGTAAGGCCCACATAAAACAGCTAACTTTTTTTTGTCCAATAAGAGCATTAAAAAAAGAAAACAACAACCCTACTAGCATTTACTATCATTATCATCTTTTTTTTGTAAAAGAAAGAGAATATTTTAATAACAACAAAGCATGGCATAGGAAAGACAAAATCTCAGAATTTAACTATCAGATATAAAAAAATTAACAATTTGAAAAAAATCACTGTATTGTCCTTTTTTAAAAAAAATTTTTTACATGTTCTTGGGCCATAGTTTTAGGAACACTTCTCTTTTGTCTTCTATTTCATCCATTGCCTGCAGTTGTTTACCAATTCTAAACTCTGAATCATCATTTTAAAAATCCATTCTTTCATTCACTCCAAGCTTAAGAAAATGATTTTTTAAGATGAAGGAGCTCTGTACTCCTAGTAATTAATCACTTCCTAAACTTTTGATTGAACATTTCTAATTTGGATAAACATCTCTTTGGGAATGAACTTATATTTTTAGTATATTATATATGTATATATTTCTTATATATTATACCTTCTTAAAACACGTGTGCTGTATTATGAACAACATTCCCTACTTTGCCTATAATGTCATGACCACTCACTTTCATGGGTAGGAATCAAATCTTGATTTCTTTGTCAGTGAGTTGTGATGGAATGCGTTCAGTTATTCACGCTCCAGAAGGGGTCTTTCATGGGATATAAGATATGTATCTTGGAGGGTCTCCAAGATAAATTCCAGAAAACATGTCTTAAAACTTCTCTTTTATAAAATGGATTGTTATGTAAAATGTTTTTAATATTTAGCATGCAGATTTTTAATTTTGAAATTTTCTGTGATTATAACCTCTAAAGACAATTACTTGAGTCCATAATACCAATAAACAAATAACCTCATTATTTATAATGGGAGAGAAACCCAAAAATGAGAGAATCTGAAGAACAAATATAGAAAATAATATATTTACTTTAATATCTAATTAATTGAAAATATTAGTACTCTGTTAAGTGTCATAAACTGATTGTTACTTCATTAGTGCTTCAGATCCCAGACTGAAATACTGAATATTTTATATGAAAAAAAAAACCATCGCCATTGAAATTGATGTGGTGTCATTATCAGTTGCAAGCATTATGTATACTCTGCTATGCTTCATAAATATTATTTAAAAACTAAATAGCAATATAATTTTTAGCTTGCTGATTCAAAGAGAACAAGAGCAGTAAGAAAACAAATCTATATATTCCACAAATTCCTTTACTAAAACACTCAAGAATACTATTTAAGAAAGTTTTAAAAAATCAATCTTTGCAAAAGAATGTAGACACTTATAATGGTCCCCAACTCTATATAGTGCAGGCAAAACTGTTATCTAGTACACAGTCTTTAGACCCAAAAGACTCGGTTTATGTCCCAACTCTGTCACTTCATATTTGTGTTACCTTCAGCAAGTAAACTCTGAATCCTAATTTTTTCTTGTTAAAGAAATGATAATTTTTAAATTTTTTCATAGCACTGTTATAAGAACCCCATAAGATAATTTGTAAGAATGCACTTTGTAACCTATGAAGAAGAGTTAAAAATATATTAGCTGTTCTAATTATTATATGAATGACATGTTCTGATTCCCTTTTATCGGTCTATATTAATTTTACTTCCTTTCTCTCTATTCCTCCTCATGAGATTTCATGTTGGGCAAAGCCTTTCTTTCAAATTGGGATGTGCATCTCCCTGAAAGTACATGAACACTCCACATTATATGTGTTAACTGACAGGTTCCAAGTACTCAATTTCCAGGTCCTCTACTTCTACATGCACTCTTTCCTAGCATCATGAAGGATCACCTTTCCTACTTTCTTTTTCATAATAACCTTTTTCTTATGAAAAAAAAAAAAAAGAAAAGAAAATTAAATAACACTTCCCTCAACCATCAAGAATTTTACAATGATATATTGTCCCAAAGTATAAAAACTCTAGAGAACTAAATAAAGGATTATTTCAAAGTATTATTTTGAGGGAGACTTCTTTTCAAAACACCAGAGGTTTATAAGATGAGTTGACATATGTAAAATGTCTAGCAATAATTTGGCCCATAATTGGTACTCACCTTCAATGTTATTTCTGTTTTCTTAACTCATGCTTCAAAACCCTCTTCACTTCATGTTCAAAACTTGCTAATGAACAAATGCTTTAGAGGAGCGATGATTCAGTGTGTGATGAGAATTAACAACCCTTTGAAAATGTATGCTTTTTTTTTTTTAAGATTTATTTATTTATTTATTTATTTATCCCCCCCTTGCTGCTTGTGCTTGCTGTGTCCATTTGCTTTTGCGTTTTTCTGTGTCTGCTTGTCTTCCTTTGTTGCATCTCTTGCCGCGCCAGCTCACCATGCCGCGTGGGCTGGCTTACCTTCACCAGGTGTATGGTAAACGGGAGCCCAACCAATTGAGCCACAGCTGCTTCCCTGCTTTTTATATATTACAAAGGTAGGATATTAATCCATTTCTTTTTATTTATTTATTTTTATTAAATTTTTGAGTTTTAAAGAAGCTTTAGATTATGCCATTGTATCCCATGGAGGCACTTGAGCTGTCACCCTTTGTATACCATTTGGCAAGTGACCAATCCCATTCAACCCAGAGAGGCCCCTCAGATGGAAGTGAAGTGTCTGGCTTGCCTGAGCCCAGGTTTCTCATAACAGAGTATACAAAGTAGAATGAAGTACAGGAGTTAGCTAGAACAACCTGATTAATGTAGCTTCTATTTTTCACTAAGATTACAGGTAGGATGCTAGAGGAAGTCAGTGCAAGGAGCATGCTAGATTTTTTTTTTTAAAGTCTCTGAGGCCAGTTTTTTTGGCTAGTGCTTTCTTGCCTAAATGACAAGAGACTATTTGAAATCAACACTGAAAACTTTTTTGCCTCCATTCTTACAACTGTGCCTCCTATTAAGAAATGCACAGTGATATGTGGACAAGAATTTCTAGAGCAATGTGGACAAACATAATGGTCTCTGAGAGTCTCTAATCCTCATATCTGAAGGGTACAGGGTAGACCTTTTGCTTACTAAATTATGTTAAAGTTATCAGCCATTTCTACTAGATCTTGCCAGAAGGGTTCTCTGGCTGACAGCTGGAATTTAAGGGAAGAAGTAAAAGCTACACTGTGGATTAACCCTATGATCGCCTTCAAATTTACCCTATTTATTTGTCTTCAGTGATCAAGGCATGACTAGTATTTCTCTAATTAGTCTAATAAATTCCCACACTTCCTGTTGGTATTGTCCTACTAAAACTTGCATTGTTCTGGGTTTTAAACTGGTCAGTCATTCACAATAAGCTATGAGGGTAAATATGTGTTATAACATGTTAATTGTAGTTGCAAGAATATACCATTAAAATTGAAGTAAATTGGGTTTCATTTCCATCTTCCCATTCATATCTCATTTAGTTTTATGGTTGACTTAATTGATTGGCACCACACTTGCTATGTGGTATTATGCATTATCCTTTATTTATGTAAAGTGAAATGCCTCATATATTATTAAAGAGTAAGTGCAATAATATGAATTAGCCTGAACATTTTTAAAATGTCTCCAGGTAATATAAATCCACATCTCTGTAAACAGTCTTTTTTAAATAATTGAAAGAAAAACTTCTTAGTACTTGCTTTTGAATATATACATATATAGGAGATTCCCATATACCCCCCTCCCCCTCCCACCCTTTCCGACATTAGCAACATCCTTCATTAGGGTGGAACATTTGTTACCATTGATGAACACATATTGAAACATTGTTACTAACTGTGGACTATAGTTTACGATAAAATTTACACTCTGTCTAGTACAATTTTGTAGGTTATGACAAAATATATAATGGCTTGTATCCGTCATTGCAATGTCATGCAAGACAATTCCAATGTCCTGAAAATGCCCCCAAATTACATCTATTCTTCCTTCTCTCTCCCTCAAAACCTCTGGTGGCCACTGCCTTTATATCAATAATAAAAGTTCTAACATTGTTAGAATAAAAATAATTCTATAATCGAATAATAGTAAGTCTACTTTAGTCCATTGCTCATTCCCCAGTCTTGAGGATTTGGGGATGGTGATGCCCACTCTGTTTCTAATTGAGAGGGCACTTAGATCCCATGGGGCAGATGGGTGGAACTATCTTGCTTGCAGTTGTAGATACTCTGTGTTCCTTGGGATGGGTGTTGTCCATCATCATCTCCTTGTTAGTTGTCCTGGGTGAGTCCAATGAACTGGAGAGGAGGTGTTGCAACTCTGATGAGATTCAGGGCTCAACTGGCACAGGGACAGACCAAAGATTTAAGTCTCTGGGACATATATTTAATGAGTATAGTGCTACTTATAGGTTCAAATAAAAGGGGCAGAAGAGCCATGTATAGGGAAATTATAAATGAATCTATCTCTGTTACATTGGGGAACACTTATTCCAAGGTAAGGCCCATTGACAGGGTGCTGAATTCCTGAGACTGTCTGCCCTGCCTATAGTGTCTAGATGTATCTAGAACCCTCAGGAGCACTCCTGCTTGAAGACCTGTTTACTGTGGCAGTCAATGAGATCCTCCTAAGACTTGCATAAGCATAACCTCTGGAATGACCTCCCATCTCACTTTGAAATCTCTTAGCCATAAAAACGCATTTGTATTACCATTTCCCCCTTTTGGTCAGGGTTTTTTCCCAGATGCATTGCTAGTTGGCGCTTGGTAATAGTCCCTTGGTGCCAAGAAGGCTCATCCCTGGGAGTCATGTAATAAGTTTATATGCTGAGTTTGGCTTAAAGAGAGACAACATTTGAGCAACAAGGAGGCTTTCAGGAGGTAACTCTTAGGCAATATATAATACTAGGCTAAGTTTCAATTTCACAAGAAAGTTTCATAGGTACAATCATCAATATCAAGGGCCTGGTGTAATGGTCTGTCTTTCCTCATTAGTCACTACCCTTGTACTTGGGGGGTTCTTGCCATCCTATTAGAGAATGTAGCAGAACTCCCCAGGATGGGAATTCAATATTCTTCCAGTTATTGTATAGGTCTCCACTGACTGAGACAATACCCCATGAACACTTAAACATATTCATATGCCTTAGAAGCATGCCCCAGGTGAACCCCTCCCCATGCATCCCTTATCACTGACAACCTTCCCCAGTGATCATCCCCTGCCACAGTTATGACCCTTCTGTGATCCAAAACCTCTCCAAAAATGAAGCCAACAAAAAAACAAATAAGATTAATTTTAAAATGAAATA
Organism: Cabassous unicinctus; assembly: GCA_029593785.1. Taxonomy (NCBI): domain Eukaryota; kingdom Metazoa; phylum Chordata; class Mammalia; order Cingulata; family Chlamyphoridae; genus Cabassous; species Cabassous unicinctus. The sequence continues at coordinate 18,568 of JAQZBX010036266.1, forward strand.
GTAATAATAGTTTTTAAAATTACAAATAAAATTTTAAAAATTTAAATCTTTTAAAAAATTTTGAAATAAAAATTTTTTTTTTAACATTGTGTCTTTCATCACTGCAAGATCTGTTTTCTTGTATGTGCAGTGACTCCTTCTGTATATTTCTCCAGTGTCTTTTTTTTTTTTCTTTTTTTCTTCAAAGAAGATTTAGGTTACAGAATAGTCACATCGAGAATATAGGGATTCCCATATACCCAATGCCCTCCCCTTTTTCCACTCTCCCTTATTAATAACATTTTACATGTGGATGGTACATTTGTTACAATTGATTTCCAGATATTGAAGCATTGTTACTAACCATGGTCAGTGGTTTACATTATGGTTTACATTTTGGACTGTACACTTTTATAGGTTTTAATGAACTTAAAAATGGCCTATATCCATTATTGCAAGTTCATGCAGACAATTCTAATGCCCTAAAAATACCCTATGTTCCATCTATTCTATTCTTCCCTCCCCCTCCCCTTGGAACCAATTGTAACCACTAAGTTTCAATGTTTGAAGAATAAGATTCATATTTACTTGCAATAATATTGAGGGCTTGACATATTGGTCTGTTTTTCTTTTATTAGGCACTGCCTATGTTCTTGAGGGATTCTTGTTCCTCTAACTGAGAACATAGCAGGACTTCCCAGGATGGGAGTTAAATATTTTTTTGTTTGTTAGGTGGGTCTCCACCCATTGATATAACACACTATGGCAAGATGAACACTTAAATATTCCACAGAAGTCTGCCCTAGGTGCACCCTATTCTGTATACTTTCCCACACCTGACACCCTACAGCAATAACCCTCCCCTGCCATATTTGCCAAAAGAACATTCCCAACATTGTAGTTTTAACCACAGATCTTCAAATCCCCAGAGTTCCCCTGCTCCTTCCCCCGACCTTCTACCCAGTTCCATGGATAGACCAACCCAACCCCTCCACCCTACTCCCCCTCACAGACCAGCACTGCTGAATCCAATCATATCACTGTACCACTGTCATGCCCATCTACTGCCCAACCACACCCTTCCACCTTATCATAGATTTTGCCTATATGGCCATCGGCTCACCACCCTCTACTCCGTTTCTGTCTCCTGTAAACCTATCTTCCAGACTCTAGCTCTGTGAATCTGCTCAATTTGCTTAATTCATATCAGTGAGGTCATGTAATATTTGTCCTTCAGTGCCTGATTTACTTCACTCAACATAAGGTCCTCAAGATTCATCCATGTTATTCTGTGTGTTAATACTGCACTACTTTTTACAGCTAAGTAAAATTCCATTGTATGTATATACCACAGTTTGCTTATCCGTTCATCTGTTGATGGACATTTGAGTTGCTTCCAACTTTTGGCAATAGTGAATAATACTGCTTTGAACATTGTTGTGCATATATCTGTTCGTGTCCTTACTTTCAATTCTTCTGGGTATATACCCAGCAGTGAGATTGCTGGATCATATGGCAGTTCTATAGTTAGCTTCCTGAGGAACCACCAAACTGTCCTCCACAATGGCTGCACCATTCTATATTTCCACCAGCAGTGGATAAGTGTTCCCTTTCCTCTACATTCTCTCCAACACTTGTAGTCTTCTGTTTTTTTTAATAGCCTGCCAGTCTAATAGGTGTAAGATGGTATTTCATCGTGGTTTAGATTTGCATTTCCCTAATAGCTAGTGATGTTGAGCATCTTTTCATGTGCTTTTTAGCCATTTGTATTCCTTCTTTGGAGAAGTGTCTGTTCAAATTTCTTGCCCATTTTTTAAATGGGTTGCTTGTCTTTTTATTTTTGAGATGTAGGATTTCTTTTTATATGCTGGATATTAGGCCCTATCAGATAGATGGTTACCAAATATTTTCTCCCAATGAGTAGTCTGCCTTTTCACTTTCTTGATAAACTCCTTTGAAGTGCAAAAGTTTAATTTTGAGGAGGTCCCATTTATCTATTTTTTCTTTCATTGCTCATGCATTGGATGTAAAATTTATGAAACCATTTCCTACTATAAGATGTTGTAGATGCTTCCCTGCATTATCTTCTAGGAGCTTTATGGTCTTGGCTCTTATATTTAGATCTTTGATCCATCTTGAGTTAATTTTTGTGTAGGGTATGAGATGGTGATCCTTTCTCATTCTTTTGGATATGGATATCCAGTTCTCCAAGCACTATTTGTTGAAGAGGCCATTCTCTCCCAGTTGAATGGCCCTGGTGGCCTTGTTGAATATCAGTTGACAGTATATCTAAGGATCTGTGTCAGAACTCAGTTCTGTTCTGCTGGTCAGTATGTCTATCCTTGTGCTAATACCCCATTTCTTTTTGAACCATGGTACATTTGTTCTTTTTAATTAGAATTTTTTTAAATATTAAAACTCTTTTTAATATTAACATAATTATTACCCTACTGGCATTCAATGGAAAGAATGATTTAAAATATATAATTCCAAATTAGTGTTATTAATTTGCTACATCTACTGTTGAATTACATTTTAACAATATTTTCAAGTACCTAATTAATATATGATCAATATAGAAAAGTTGGGAAAATCAAAAGCATAAAGGGAACAATATTTCTTAAAATCCAAAAGTAACTGCTAACTATATTTTGGGTGTGTGTTCTACTAATTTTTATTCAAGTTTATAAAATTTATGAATGCATTGCAAAATTGTTACCATATTGCATATAATATTCCATAGCTCATTTTTAAAATTTAGCAACATATAGTGACCAATTTACCATGCCAAAAATACTCTTCCACAACACAATTTTAATAAGCTTGCATGATATGCAAATATATCTTATTCCCCTTAATTATCCTATGGAATTGGACATTTGTTTATTTTTTCAATATTTTTCTATCATTAATAATGCTATGATAAGAATTCTTATACACATATTTTTGCCCATTTCTGATTGCTTTCATGACATGAATTTCTAGAAACAGAGATGCTCCAGCAAAGGGTAAGACCTTTGTAATATATTGTGAAATTACCCCCCAGAAAGATGGTATCTTTGCATTACCAAAATGTGAGTCTTCACCCAATGTGCACTTAAGTGGCTCCAAGTTTTGAAAGGAGAGTTTATTCAGCATAGACAAGCCTTGTGGGAGACAGGAGAACTTGTCTCAGATCTGTCTCCCTGAGTTACAAGCGTAACAGCATTACATTGGTTTCTTGGTGGGTGAAGAGTTAAATGGTGTTAAGGTGATGGGGGTTGATGGACAGATATGGGGAGTGGCTATCTTGTGCAGTGCACTTTGGAATCATGCCTTAACATCCTTCTCCATACATCACCTATTCAAAAAATGGCAACTAAATCCCTAGCAGAGGTGGAGAATTTACTATTACAGTGGGCAAAGTTTAACTTTAGGATAAGCTTCTGTCCTATGTGCATGCTTTTTAAGCTAGTTGAAGCTGGTTTTCTGAGGTAAGGAGAAAACAGGATATTGCATACAACTATAAGATTTGTTCTAAATTATGATTGGTTAAAGGGTCTTGTGGTTAGGGTGGAGGACATTGCAGTCAACTGTTAACTGATGCTGGTGTACTATGGGGAACTGGGCAGGGGTGATGTGAAATAGGGATGGATGAAGGCATCCTTTCTGTTTATCCTCAATATTGAGGGATTAGGGATGATGAACATTTGAGCTACCTTGTGCTGAGAGGGGTGCTGATGGGGTTGAAGACAATAAGAAGTGAAACATTTCTGCTTGTTGCTGGAGGAATTCTCTAGTCCCTGGTGTTGGTTGCATTGATTGTTCCCACTCTGGGATGGCTTGATATTTTCAAATAGAATAGAATAAGGGGCCAGTGGCCTGAAGTCTTTGAGAAACCAGTTTGACAATTAGTTTGGTGATTATGGGCCCAAATATTAAAAGTACGATAACAAGTATTAGAGGACTTATTATGGATAAGAACCATGATAATTTTGGTGGACTTCCATACAGATTGTGCAGAAGGATTGTTAATATTATGCAGCCAAGTGGCTTGGGTATATAGCTTCTTTATGTTTAGTTTAATTTGAATTGAGGTATTTACCCATGTACAGTAGGAGCTATTGGCTATTGCACATACTCCCCCTTGTTCTGCTAAAAGGCGATCCAGTTACGCCAGTGTGTCAAAGGAAATTCGAATTGCTTTGAGAGGCATGGCAGTGGTGTTGGCAAGCTCTTCTACTGTGGCTGTTATGTTATGTAGAGCAGCCTCATGATAGGCAAATCCTCCCCAGGGGATTAACCATCCTATGGTCAACCCTAGTCCAACTATCATCATACCTAGGGTTCAGTGTGGTTGTGAACTGGTAGATAGAGATATCAGGCTTCAGATATCCTATTGTGCATTGGCCCTTTATCCAAATATTGTTTACACATTGGAACATCCTGACTTCCTCTATGCCCTCAAAGGGCAGCTGGCTTTTAGGACTGCCACAGATGAAAATGTATCCCCTCAGTGCACACAGGACTTCCCAACCAGTTCCTTGAAAAACCTGGATTTTCCAGAAACTTTTGTGACCACCTAAGGCTTTGTTCAGGTCATGGCAAAGTTTAGATAGGGGACTCAGTTTGTAAAGTTCTTGCAAGGAATGCAATTCACAGGGCGGGCACGAGCAAGACTTTTTCCAGGTGTCCCATTTCCTTGGCTTTTTATATGTTATTTCCTATTTTGTAGGAAGGTACAGTATACACTTAGTTTGTTGTCAATCTGTTTAATATTTTTCTGAAAGTCCCGATATATAGATTTTCTGTCTTGGAGTCTATTTATAATATAATTTACAAGTAGTTTCATTGTATTTATCTGCAGGTATCCAGCCGCTTCCAGGATATGGCCGGTTTAAGATACAGAATCTTAAATACAGGAATCCTACTCTCCCCTCTTCAACTAGTGATTGGTTTTGGGAGGGGGTCAAGTGAAAACATAGAAAAGGATGTTAAGACAGCAGTTTTCCATCTACAGTAGGTTTAAGTTTTATATTTTCCTGGCCACTAAAAAAGTCAAATCTAGGACCTGATGGAAGTTTTGCACTGGTATGACAACATAGGGGGAAGATTTAGCATATGGGATTGAATGGCTTATCCAACAATCTCTCTCTTCCTTTTTTTTTTTTTAGAGCTTATAAAACATGGGATTTTATTCAAATTTGTGTACAGATAAACATTTGCCAAAATTTAAACAAAAAGCTAATTCAAATTCTTCCCCACCACAAAAATGGACATTATGGAAAAAGCCACTTACTTTCAATTACATCTTTCTACCACAAGCTGGTAGATTGTTAAGGGGTAGGGGAGAAGGGAGAAGGGACTGATCATTCATAATTGATCTTCAGTGTTGTCTCTTCACAAAATGACTAAATTTAAAAAATTTCCATAAAAATCAAAGTTCTTCAGGTTTGATATAAAAATGGAACTGTTTATTCCAAAGTCACAAATAAGGCTTCTGGCTTTATATTTTGTGTGAGGTAAACAGTATATTCAATATTAAGGCAGATGGTAAACTATACAGATATTAATGAGGCCTTTCATTATACAAAATATTTTGGAATATTCATGAGTCTTCCAAATGTGATGGAATTAGAAATTTGTTTAAAAAAAAAAAAAACAAAACAGCATCAGCTATTTGTTTCAATGTCTTAGCTGCACCTTTTGGTAATAAATAT
>JAQZBX010036267.1:0-24246 GCA_029593785.1 Cabassous unicinctus
GAAGCGAACCCGGGGCCTCTCATATGGTAAACGGGTGCGCTATCCATTGCGCCACACCCGCTTCCTGCCGTGAGGTTGCTGCATCAGCCCACCGCACCGCTCAGGCCGGCGTGCCCTCACAAGGAGGCCTCGGGATGCGAACCCGGGCCTCCCATATGGTAAACGGGGGCTCTATCCACTGAGCCACACCCGCTTCCCTGTTTTTCTTTCTTTCCCCATTCTTAAACCATGTCTAAACTCAATCATTTCCTTTGGAAAACTGAGAACATGCTATTTCCCTTTTTTCTTATTTATATACCTTCTTGACATACACATGATATTTGCTATAAACATTCTTTGATCAACATTTACATTAAGGTTTCCTCATTTAGAAACCCTCAAGTATATTATTTTACTTGCCCCCCCTTTTTTTTTTTCAAAGGAGGTACTGGGAATTGAACCTGGGACCTCGTACATGCAAAGCAGTCACTCAACCACTGAGCTACACCTGCTCTAAGTATATTATTTTAAAAACAGTGTAAATAGAAGCTACTATACCGGAGAATCTATAGTGAATGTTTATCTGTAATTTTCCTCCTGAACCTTCCTCTAAAAAAATTATTCATCGTGCAACTTTTCTTAATTTTAAATTACCAATCCATTAAATGGTGAAGAATACTCTTTAAATTTTTACTCATCAACATATATATTCTTTTCATCTTAATTTTAAAATACTGATCAATTAAATGTTAAGGAATAGCACTTACATTTTTATTGCAGTGGGATAGCAAAAGCAGTTGTGATGAAAATCTCTCAGATTCTACAGTTAAAATATACTGAAGCCTATTCTAATTTTCCCCCCAGGAAATAAATTGATTGTTCATGTAAGAAAAAAGCAGGCCTCTTAGAATTCCAAGTTTTAATTTCCTAAGATAGGAATCTTCTGGGGACAGGAAATAAGAATGAATTGATTTGCTTCAATATAAGACCACAATAAGCCTCTTATGCATTCATTCTATATTTTGTAATTGGTGATGAGAATTGGCACCTATGTCAGGCTTACATAGCACTCTTGTATTTCTCAGACAGAGCACGCCCCTTCAGTAGGTACGAGTTAATAGTGTACAGGAAGAACATAACACAGAGCGCTATGATAACCACCGAGACTGTAGCCAGAAGTATTATGGACATCATCTTCTCCTGGGTCCCCATTATCACGCATGGATAGGGACCATGACACATGTGGGTACTGCACCAGATGGGTTCTGTAATCAGTGGTAGGTGAAAGTGAAGAAGGATGACCAAGAATATCAGCTGTATAGATAACTGTACCAGAAAGTAGACAAGGTATATTGCCAACAGAGGCCTTTTCCTGGATAAGTCTAAAATAATTTCCTCTTTCATTTTTACATGGTCTTCCTTAAAAATGATAGTGTCATAAGACTTCTCTTCATTTGAAGACTGTTTCTTAAACATCTTGGTTTGTTTATGAAGACTCTGAGACACGATAAACTCCATCACAAAAAAAATGGAAGAAAAGACAAAACCAACCACATACCAAACTCCTACAACAGATATAGTGAAGTGGTTCTCATAACACTCTGCTAAGCAGGCTTGAGAGATATTCCCATGGCACTGGAAGTCCTGGTCCAGGTGGATCCAGGTGATTTGCACGACATACACAACTGAAACATAAAGTCCTATAAGACTGAACCACAGTGTCCGTCCTATGTAGAAGTTTGTGGGGTCTTTGCTCATCTTCAGTATGGGAGGGACCACACCCCCCATTGATGTCTCAGCCATTTTGGAAGCTAGGAAGACAAAAGCAAGTAGCAGCATGAGAAAATGAAGGTTGAATTTTAGCATATTTTACAGTCTCTATTGTTCTCAGTGTAAATAGAAAAGGAAAAATTAAGTGAAAAACATGAAGTTCATTTGTCAAAAGGGGAAAAAAAATCAAAGGTTGTGGCACAGATGACTTTACTGGAATAGAAGTACAAAATCTTCCCACCTTACAAAGGTAAATACAGGAAGAAAAATCATGGCAGACCGAACAAGAGCAAAGGGGAGGAATATGTCGTTCTATCTCCTTATTTCAACCTTCTCTGGCTTTTATAAACTCTTTTTATGGAGTGTCCCTTTTTTTCTATGAAAATTATCGTAAGAAAATGTGAAGCTTTTAGAGAACCAGTAGTACCATCATACTTTGTACATAATGAGCTATGAAAAGAAAGGACTTCAAGATATGTGACCCCTATTCAATTCTTTCAGCAGATTATTTTGCTCAAAAATATCTTTCCAATATTCTTTCTGAATATATTCCTTCTTTTGGGGTCCATCTGTAATTTACACTTTTCTGTCATGTTTCTTCTAACACCAAGCAGAGGAAATAGGCAAAGTAAATTATTTTATATCATGGGGAATAGAGCAGGCCTACTCTGCTCATTATAAATCCCTTTTCATACACCCAAAAAACAAAAAAACAAAAACTAAATTCCATGATGGAGAAAGCACAAGGTTCAAGATCATCTCAAAATTCAAGGTAAAATTGAGAAAAGTGAGAATTCTATACTATTAAACAATGTCAGTATTATTAATTAATGACTTTTTAATTCCATTCCTTACTCTAGACACTTCTTAATTTGCTTTTTTAATTAACTTTTTTCCTCACAGGAAGGGGAAAATAAGGAAAAAAAATACCATTGACAAAGAAAGCTTTCTCTCTCTCCCTTCTTCTGCTTGATATTTCTTGAATTAGCACTGAAAGTTATCCTTAAAAAGCTGTATATTTTAACATTCTCAAGAGTCATAGTTTGAAAAGTAGCCAGAGATGACTGACTAAAGTCATTTATCTAGTTTGTCTTATCATGCCATCTTTTGTTAGAGTATTTTCCTCAAGAACAGGAACACAAAGTAAAAAGTTTTTATCCAGAAAGGAATTCAGCAGGATGTTCAGAATAGCTGCTTTCTATGAGGATGCTCAATGTCTTGAGTGATACGAGTACTTCAAAGGAAGTTCAGGAGAATATCCAAGGAAATACACTTATTTCATAATATTTCTTATCATTCTTTCATTTACTATCCCCTTCTTCTAATTTTTCCTACTCAGTCTCACTTTCCCATCCCCTTTAGTTTACTAATCTCTTCCTACCATTTATTTATTAAGCCCTCTGCATAGCTATCTATCTTCTCTGCTGTTATCACAAACTCTCAGTGTCATTTATTCTTTTTATAATCTAAGTACCAACCTGTGCCAACCCACCCACTCCAGCCAACAGAACAGTTCCAACTGTCATGGAACTCCTAGTAGGTACTTAAATGTGTTCAAGGTAAGTCTTTACCACTTCCTTCTGAAATATACCTATTGGAAATAGGTTAACTGAACTGATTACTGTCATTTCAGGCTCTTCCCAAAGTCAACTTTTCCAAAGCCAATACCCAGACTGAAAAATGTTTCTGTAGAAGTGTTGCTGAAGCAAGCATGAAAACTTGTTTCTAGTTAGCCAATCAAGATGAGTGGATCAATTTGTGTGTGTTTTTCATTTTTTAAAAATTTTTATTGAAGTGTATCATTCATACATGAATATACATAAACAATAAATGTATAGTAAAAGTTGTGAACTTACAAAATAAACATACATAACATCATACAGGGGTCCCAAACATCACCCCTCCACCAACACCTTGCATTGTTGTGATACATTTGTTACAAACTATGCAAGAGTATCATCAAAATATTACTACTAAGTATAGTCCATATCTAACCCGCCCTATTTTTTAAACAAATCAGTTTTATTGATACATATTAATAAGTCATAAAATTTATCCAAAGTGTGCAATCAATGGCATTTGCTATAATCACATAGTTATGCATTCATCACTCCAATCATTATGAAAACATTTTCACTATTTCAATAATAATAATAAACAAAAACCAGACAAACAAATAAGGAAATTCCTCCCCTCTCAATCTCTGTTTTCCCTGCTGCACATAGCTGCTATTTCTGGCTATTCTTGCACAATTATTTATTTGTTTATTAAGTAGTTTTATTGAGATATATTCACATACCATATGATCTATCCAAAGTGTATAATCAATGGCTTTTTTTTAGCTGTTAAAAAGTCCTTTATTGTAAAATTGTAAAATAAAAAGAAAAATAGATTGAAAGAAATTACAAATTGTAAAAGAGAGTGCAAGGCCAGGTTAGATTTAATATAATCAATTATAAGAAATAGATAGTATAGCAACAAACATTTATAAATTTAAATAATAATTATAATAGAAATTAATTAGAACATAATTCTAATTTTTATATTACAGTCCTATTGGACATAATAATCTCTAAGAATGAAATAAATTACCATAAATCTTTCTGGATAATCAAATTCCTATTTGGGAATTCTTTACATATTATTGGAATGAATTACAGCAGATAACAATATGCCAAATCATAATTTTATGAGGCAGAAAAACTCAAAATCTTTTTCAACAGTAGTCATGGTAAATCATTATTGACCCAGATGGATTATTTTAATTAAAGAGTATGCATAAGAAAGGGTTAAAGAAAAATGAAGTATCCAAAAATAATCTCTTCTATAGTCCTCCTCAATTAGAAGTGTTTATTTTATATGAAGAAATTTACAGAATATTGATCACAGGAGCAATTTGTTAGTTGCACTGCGTAATTATTGTTCATATACTATAATGTTGTTATTTTATATTTATCTGGTCTATTCCAGCTCTTTTTTGGTTACTATTTGTGTGGAATACGTTTTTCCAAACTTTCACTGTTTTTTTTTTTTTTTAGTTAGGCCAGTAGAAAGAGTTTATTTGGGAAATGGGGGAAAGAACAGATCTTGCTGAGAAATGGGAGAGAAAGATGGAAATACATACCAAGACTTAGTGCAGGCCAGGCCCCTCTAGGCAGAGAGAGCCCACAACCTTTCACTTTTAACCTGGTTGTGTCCTTAGGCACATAGGGGCAGATTTGAATTGCTTGAAGACAGAATTAGTGACTTCGAAGGTAGAACATTTGAACTGGGAAAGACAAGAGAACAGAAAGAGAAGAGAATGGATAAAATGGAACATAGTCTCAGGGAATTAAATGACAACATAAAACACACAAACATTCACATTTTTGGTGTCCCAGAAGGAGAAGAGCCTGGAAAAGGGGCAGAAGGAATATTTGAGGAAATAATGATCTCAAATAATGAAGGACATGAATATCAATATCCAAGAAAGACAATGTACCCAAAACAGAATAAATCCAAATAGACCTACCCTGAGACACCAACTATTCAGTCAGACAAATATCAGAGATAAAGTGAGGATTCTGAAAGCAGCAGGAGAAAAGCAAAGCATCACAGACAAAGGAGACTTAATAAGACTAAGTGCATACCTCTCATCAGAAACCATGGAGGAGAGAAGAAAGTGGTATGATGTACTTAAGGTATTGAAAGAGAAAAGCTGCCAGCCAAGAATTCTGTATCCAGCAAAACTGTCCTTCAAAAATGAGAGTGAGTTCAAAGTCTTCACAGACAAGCAAAAACTGATGGAATATGTTACCAAAATACCAGAATTACAAGAAATACTAAAAGGGGTGTCGCAGCCTGAAAAGAAAAAAACAAGGGTGAGCGATTTGGAGAAGAGTTTAGAAATGAAGATTTTTAGGAAAGGTAAATGAGAGGATAAGAAGACAGATAATAGAACAATATGACAACAGAGAACCAAAGGACAATATGGATAAAGCAAGTAATGTCTTTACAGTAATAACACTGAATGTTAATGGATTTGAACTCCCCAATCAAAAGACATGGACTGATAGTGAGGATAAAAAATATGAGCTGTCTATATGTTATCTACAAAAGTAGATCAATTTTAATGATTGCTCTCTACCAGGAGAACAGCTTAAATTTCTTATTTGCATTACATCCTTCAGTTCAGCTCAAATGTTCTTTAATTCAGTTATCTTGAGCATAACATATTTCTGAGTATAAAAAAATAAATGAGATCATTCTTGCATTTAATTACAGATCTACTGTTGTAAAGAGTGCTTTTTTCCAATAATTTATCATGACCTATGCAGTTTCTGTGACTGACTCTTTTCTCCTATAAGCTGGAAAGATATTGTCAGAACAATTGATCATTAAAATACTTTGACAGCCACCAGTTGCTCCAGTGCTCCCTAAAGGTGGCAGAGGCTTCATTGGACCTGCATCACAGTTTGACCTCTTCCTACAACCCAACCTGTTCTTTCAGCCCCACCCCAGCTTCTTTTAAATGTATTAATCCCTAATAATATATTTCACCTTCAACTCTGTCTCAGAATTTCCTTCTGGAAACCCAAACAGCAACACTTTTCTTCAAATCTTTGAAAGCCCATGAGTCAAGTATACCCACAGAGAACATTGTTCTCACTTCACCTCCAGGTTCATATATTCTTGAAAGTCCATTGCTTTCTAGATCTCACTGTGCTTATCATTGTCCTAGAGCTGAAGGTCAATTCTCACCTGGCAGAGAGAAGGGACAGGCTTGCATCAACTATCTTTGTGAACCCCTACTTATATTGCCAATTCCCTGCTGGACTGGTGATTGATGCCAGCTGCTCTCAACCTAGGAGAGCTGAATGCATCAAATTTAAAATTGGAGGGGAGACAAGATGCATCCAGACTGTAATATTCCCAGTGTCCCCTCTTAAATTTTGGGGTATAATTTAAAATTATTTTTCCTATTTCTTTTAGGAAATTAAAATTCCAATAAGATTAAGTGCTGATTTCTTGTTAGAAACCATGGAGGCAAGACAGCAGAGGCATTATATATTTAAGATACTGCAAAACAAAAATTCCCAGCCAATAATCTTATATCCAGCAAGATTGTCTTTCAAAAATGAGGGTGAGTTTAAAATATTCACATTTAAACAGAAACTAAGAGAGATTGTAATCAAGAGACTGGCTTACACAAAAGGGAGTTCTGAAGCCTGAAAAGAACAGACAGGAGAGAGAGGCTTTGAAAAGAATCTAAATGAAAATTATATCAATAAAACTAACTAAAAGTGAAAAAGGAGTGGTGAAAATAAAAATATGACAGACAAAGCTCAACAGTTAAAACGGGTGATATAAGAACTGCTTTTACAGTAATAACATTGAATGTTAATGGATTAAACTCCCAAATCAAAAGACAGAAACTGGCAGAATGGATAATAAAATATGAGCCATCTATATGCTGTTGACAAAAGACTAATCTTATACCCAAGGATACCAACAGATTGAAAGTGAAGAGCTGAAAAATAGATACTCCATGCATGCAGTAACCAAAAGAAGCTGGAGTAGCTATACTTATATTAGACTAATTAGACTTTAAAAGAAAAAACTGTTATTAGAGACAATAAAGGACATTAAATATTAAAAGGGGCAATTCACCAGAAAGAAATAACAAACATAAGTATATATGTACCTAACCAGGATGCCCCAAATTACATGAGGCAAACACAGAAAAAGCTGATGGGAGAAATAGATATCACTCTCAGAATTGGATAGAATATCTGGGCATTGGATAGACTATCTGGGCTTGAATAATTTGATAAATAGATTAAACTTAATATACATATACAGAGCATTGCTCCCCAAAACATCAGGATATACATTCTTCTCAAGTGCTCATGGGACTTTCTCTAAGATAGACCCTTGTTGGGTCACAAAGCAGATCTCAATAAATTCAACAAGATCGAAATTATGCAAAGCACCTGTTTTGATCATGATGTAATAAAGTTGGAAATCAATAATAGGTGGAGAAATGGAAAATTGACAAATATATGGAGATTAAACAGCACACTCTTTAATAATCAGTGAGTCAAAGAAGAAATTATGAGAAAAATCAATAAATATCACAATAAATATCTTGTGATATTTATGAAAACAGAACACAAATTATCAGAACCTATGGGATACAGCTAAGGCAGTGGTGAGAGGGAAATTTATAACCCCCCAATGCTTATATTAAAAAAGAATAAAGAAAAAAAAAAGAATAAAGAGCTAAAATCAGTGACCTAACTGCATTGCTGGGGAACTAGAACAAGAACAGAGCAGAAATAAATGTAATTGGGAACAACAACAACAACAAAATAGAATTAAAAAAAAAACAAAAGTTGGTTCTTCAAGTAAATTAACAAAATTGACAAAACCTTAGCTACACTGACAAAAAAAAGAAGGAAGATGCAAAAAAGTTAAAAATAAAAATAAAATCAGGGACATTATATTGACCCCACAGAAATAAAAGAGACCATAAGAGGATACTAGGAACAACTATATGCCAACAAACTAGCCAATGTACATGAAAGGGAGACATTCCTATGAATGTACAACCTACACTAACCCTAGAAGAATTAGAAAACCTCAACAAACCAATCACATGTAAAGAGATTGAAACAGTCATCAAACAGCTCCCCAAAATGAAAAGCCCAGGACCAGATCATTTCACAGATGCATTCTACCAAGCATTCAAAGAAGATTTAAAACAAATCTTACTCAAACATCCAAAAAAATTTGAAGAAGAAGAAATGCAACCAAATTCATTTTATGAAGCCAATATCACCCCAATAGCAAAGCCAGATGAAGATATTATAAAAAAACAAAATTACAGACATCCTTCCCTAAAGAATACAGATGCAAAAATCTTCAACAAAATATATCTAATCAAATCTGAACAGCACTTTAAAAGAATTATTAATCATAATCAAGTAGGTTTTATGCCAAGCATTCAATAGTGGTTCAAAATAAGAAAATCAATCAGAGAAATGCACTGCACTGATAAATCAAAGAAGAAAAATCATGTGACCCTACCACATTGAGGCAGAAAAAGCATTTGACAAAATACAACATCCTTTTTTGATAAAAATTCTACAAAAGATAGAAATTAAAGGAAATTTTCTCAACATGATAAAGGCCATAAATCAAAAAAAACCCACAGCTACCATTATAATCAATGGTGAAAAACAAAGGTTTCTGGTTGAGGTCAGAAACAAGACAAGGATGCCCAATATCACCACTGCTATTCAATATGGTGCTAGAGGTTTTAGCTAAAGCAATCAGACAAGAAAAAGAAATAAAAAGTACCCAAATTGGAAAGGAAGAAGTAAACCTTTCACTATTCTCAGATGATATGATTATATACCTAGAAAGACCCCAAAAATAGACAACAAAATGGCTAGAGCTAATAAATGATTTTAGCAGAATGGCAGCATACAAGATAATATGCAAAAATCAGTAGTATTTCTATACACTGGAAATGAGCAATCTGAGGATGAAGAGAGGAAGAAAATTCCATTTATAATAGTGACTAAAATAATCAAATATTTATGAGTAAACTTAACCAAGGATGTAAAGTACCATATTCAGAAAACTACAATGCATTGAAAAAGGAAATAAAAGGATATCTAAATAAAGAGAAGAACATTCCTTGCTCATGGACTAAAAGATGAAATATCATTAAGATGTAAATACTATCCAAATTCATATACAGATTCAATGCAATCTTGATAATTCCACGAGCATTTTTTAAAGAAAAGGAAAACACAATTTAAAAATTTATTTGGAAGGGTAAGGTGCCCTGAGTAGCCAGAAACATCTTAAAAAGGAAAAGCAAAGTTGGAGAACTCACACTTCCAGACTTAAAATCATATTACCTAGCTACAGTGGTAAAAACAGCATGGTACTGGCATAATGATAGACACATAGACCAATGGAACAGAATTGATGTTTCAAAACGGACCTTCACACCCATGGTCAAGTGCCCACTCAGCTGGGGCTGAACAGTTTATTCAACAAATGATGCTGGGAGACCTGGATATCCATATCCAAAGAAAGAAAGAGAACCCCTATCTCACACCTTATAGAAAAATTAACTTAAAATGGATCAAACGCCTAAGTAAACAAGCTAAAACCATAAAGCTCCTATAAGAAAATGTAGGGAAATATCTTCAAAGCCTGGTGGTAGGTGATGGATTCTTAAACCTAGCACCAAAAGCACAAGCCACAAAAGAAGACATGGATAAGTGGGACCTCCTCAAAATTAAACACTTTTGTGATTCAAAGGACTTCATCAAGAAGGTGAAAATGCAGCCCTCTCCCTACACATGACTATTCTGCTCCTTCTATTGAACCTATAGTTAGTACTATAGTTGATAGTTTTATGTCCAAGAGACTTAAATCTTTGGGGTTTCCATGAGCCAGTCGGGCCCTGGATCTCAACAGAGTTGCAACACCTACTCTACAGTTCATTGGACTTACCCAGGACAACTAACAAGGAAATGATGATGGACAATGACCATTCCAAGGAACAGAGAGAGTCTACACCTACAAGCAAGATAGTCATATTCATCCACCTCATGTGACCTAAGCCCCTTCTCAATTAGAGGCAGAGTGGGCATCACCATCCCCAAATCCTCAAGACTGGGGAATGAATGATGGACTGGAGTAGACTTACTGGTATTCTACTATAGATTATTGTGATTCTAGCGATGGAAGAACTATTGCATTGATGTGGAGGCAGTGGCCACTGGAGGTTCTGAGGAGAGGGAGAGGGAAAAACAGGTGCAATATGGGGGAATTTTTGGGACATTGGAATTGTCCTCAATGATGTTGCAAAGACAGATACAGGACATTCTATATCTTGTCATAACTAGAGTTTAAACTATAATATAAACCATAATCCACACTTAGTGGCTATGCTCCAATATGGGTTCATCAATTGTAACAAATATACCAATGAAAAATGTTGTTAATGTGGGAAAATGTGGGAGGGGAAGAGATTGGAGCATATGGGAATCCCCTATATTTTTTATGTAACATTTATGTAATCTAAGTACCTTTAAAAATTAAAGAAGTGTTTAAAAAAACAAAAATATACAACAAAAAATAAAGAAAAGTATTATATTTGGTATGTTTAAAATGAATTTACTAGACAACAAACTTGTTTAAAAAAGCTTCTTGGATTTCCTTTAATCTAGACAACACTTTCTATATATATTATGAGGTAAAATGTTGATAATTTCTTTCATAAAAAAGCAATAAAATAAATGTCTCCACATGAAAAAATAAATATGCTTCCTATATTGGTTGAATATTTCTTGCCCTCTAAGATTTTTATATTTTTAACTTTTCATTGATCTATCACTTCCATTCCTCTACTCTTATTTTCAATTATACTCTCCTTTGTACTTTTACTAGATTGTTGCAATAACATTCTACTTGTTCTCACTGCATTTACTTTTGATTTCACTTCCATTTATACCCCAATTATCCATAATACTGCCACCAAGGTAAGTTATGCAAAATACAAAAATTTTGATACTCCTCTGTTTAAAAATGTTTACATGTGAGAAGGGACTGAAGGGTATCTTGTTGTAAAAGCAGATGCAATTCCTTCCCTAAGTAGCTTAAGGCTAGAAATGAAAACCATCAATAAATAGTTGTGATTTATGAATTTTAATCTTCACAAATAAATGGCAGAATATTTCCTGGAGTAATTAATTTTTAGCAGACCCACAGCAGTAGAGTCTGGAAGGTAGGTTACCAGGAAACTTAAATGGAGTAACAAGTGTTGAGCCAAAGGTCAGTCTCCACAGAACCTGTGATATGCTGGATGGGGGAGGTTTGGCAGTGACAGCGGTGATGGTGGTACAGGGATAAGAGTAGAGTTGAAGTTGGTAGAATGTGACAGTGAGCAGGGTGGGGGGTGGGTAGGTTGCACTATCCATGTAACTGGGGGGAGGGTGTGAAGAACAAGTGAACTCTGGGGAGGTTGTTGAAAATATTGTTGTGGGAATGTTCTTTTCACAAATATAGCAGAGGAAGGTCATTGGTGATGGTGTTAGTGTTGGGGGGATGTGTGTGAAATGTGCACCTGAATCATACTTCTATGGAATATGAATGTGTTCTTCTTGTCATAGGATGTCACCTCAATGGGGGGAAACCTACACAACAAACAACAAAATAATAAGCTCCCATCCTGGGGAGACCTACTAAGTTCTCAAATAGAGGGGCCAGAATCTTTTGAGTACATTTGCAGTGTCTATTAAAAGAATAGAGAAAAGTATTTCAATCCCTCACTATTAATGCATGTAATTATGAACCTCATTCTTGAAAAACTGAAATTTAGTGGTTACCATAGGTTCTGAGGGGAAGAGGAGGGAAGAATAGGTAGAACATAAGGTATTATTAGGGCTTTGGAATTGTTCTGCATGATTTTGCAATGACAGACACAGGCTGAGACAGTTTGAGATTAGCCTATGAATCCAAAAAAGAGAAATATTAAGTTTGAAAACTAATCTAGGTGTGATACCCACTGATTGTACTAAATTGAGCTGATCACTTGGGCATACATATAAGGCATATAAATGTGTTCAAATATTCATGGGGCATTGTCATGGTGGGTGGAGATTCACACAATAACCAAAGGAATATCAAATTCTCTTCCTGGGGAGCTCTGCCACATTCTCTAATGGAACACCAAGAATCCTCTGAGTACAGGGGCAATGACCAGTGAAGGAGGATGATCCATTGATGGGTCCTTGATATGTATGAGTGTGCTTATAAACCTTTCCTCTTGAAATGGAAACTTAGCATAGTATTATAGGGTGCCTAAGAGTTGCCAGCTAGGAGCTTCCTTGTTGCTCAAATGTGGCCTCTCTCTAAGCTGAACTCAGCATATGGATACATTACCTTCCCCTCATCATGGGACATGACCCCTGGGGATGAGTCTTGCTGGCACCGAGGGATTACTACCAAGCACCAACTAGCAATGCAATTGAAAAAAGACCTTGACCAGAAGGGGAAAAGGTAAAGGCAAATGAGTTTGTATGGCTAAGAGACTTCAAAGTGAGTCGGGAGGTCATTCCAGAAGTTATACTTATGCACACCTCAGCAGGATTTCATTGACTGCCAAAGTAGATACTACCCCAAGTAGTGGGGCTCTTGAGGGTTCTGGAGACATCTAGACACTATAGTCAAGGGAGATAACTCAGGAGTCTGGTGCCTTGCCAGTGAGCCCTACTTTGGAAATTATGCTCCCCAGGGTGACAGAGTTGGACTCAGTCATGGTTTCCCTACACATGGCTCTTCTGTTCTACTATTTGAACCTATAATTAGTATGAGAGTTGGTAGGTGTACATCCAAGACACTTAAATCTTTGGGCTTTCCATGTGCCAGCTGGGCCTTGAATCTCAACGGAGTTGCAACACCTACTCTCCAGTTCACTGGTCTCACCCAGGACAACTAACAAGGAGGTGATGATGGACAACCACCATACCTAGGAACCGAGAGAGTCTACAACTACAAGCAAGAAAGTCCCATCCATCGACCCTAATGAATCACAGCCCCCTCTCAATTAGAGGTGGAGTGGACATTACCATCCCAGAATCCTCAGGATTGTGGAATGAACTATGGACTAAAGGATACTTACTAGCATTCTACTATAGACTTATTGTGATTCTAGCAATGGAAGAAATCATATCATTGATGTGGAGGCAGTGGCCACTGGAGGTTCTGAGCACAGGGAGAGGGAAAAATAGGTGTAATGCAGGGGCATTTTCAGGACTTGGGAAATGTCCTGATAACATAGCAACAACAGATACAGGCTATTATATATCTTGCCATAACCTACAGAATTGGGTGGGAGAGAATGTAAACTACAATGTAAACTATAACCCATGCTTACTGGCAATTCTCCAAAATGTGTTCATCAATTGCAATGAATATACCACACTACTGAAGGATGTTGTTAATGTGGGAAAATGTGGGAGGTGTGGGGAGCATGGCATATGGGAATCCCCTATATTTTTTATGTTACATTTATGTATCCTAAGTATCTTTAAAAAAAAATAGGTGTAATGTGGTGGTATTTTCAGGACATTGGAATTGTCATGAATGATGTTGCAGTGACAGATACAGGCCATTATATATCTTTTCATAACTCACAAAAATGTGTAGGAGAGAGTTTATACTATCATGTAAAGTACAATCCACACTTAGTGGCAATGCTCCAATATGTGCTCATCATTTGTAACAAATGTACCACACTAATGAAGGATGTTGCTAATGTGGGAAAGTATGGGAGGGGGTAGGAGTCGGGCATATGGGAATCCCCTATATAGTCTCTTTAACATTTATGTAATCAAAGTATCTTTTAAAAATAAAGTGAAAAACAAAAAGAGAGATATGCATATTTAAATTTGTAATAGAATAACAATGGATTGCCACTTAAAAGTTTTGTTTCAAAATATAGGCCCACCAACAGTATACAAACATGCCAGTTTTCCTAACTTTTGCCAACGATGGCTTCTATTAAACTTTAAAAAGCCAGTCTAAGGAGCAAAAAATGGTATCTCATTTTGCATTCCATTGATTACATATGAAGTCAATCATCTATTAAATACAATTTGTCTTTATTTTCTTAGGAAATGATTGTTCATATTTTAGATCATTTAAAAAATAAAATTTGATTGAAGTATATCATGTATACATTAATATGCATATACATTAAGTTTATAGTAAAAATTGTGAATTCACAAAACAAATAAGGATATCATCATACAAGGCTCACATACATCTCCCCATGACTAACACCTTACATTGCTGTGAAATATTTTTAAAAATTATGAAAGCACATCAACAAAATATTACTATCAACTATAGTCCATATCTTACTTTTGGTGTATTTTCCCCCAATCCATCCAATTATTAACTCCCTACATTAGTATTATATATTTGTTATCATTCATATTTGTCCTGTTAAGCACAGTCCATCATCCACCACTGGATTCCCTGTGTTATACAGTCCCATGCTTTGTACAATCCATTCATAATGTACGTTCAGTGGCTCTCATTTTCATCACAGAGTGGTGCTGTAATCACTTTGGTCACTCTCAGAATGTTTTCATTACTACAAAAGGAAAATTCCTATACCCCTTTATATCTCCATATTGTTGTACCTTAGTATTGATATAATATTTTCTTGCCATTGGTACAAATTATTACAAAACTACAGTTAACTATTATCCATAAATAACATTAGTTGTAATTTTCCCATGTATTGTCCCGACCCGCGGGACAAATCAACTGAGACTCCGAGTTACCCAGCGAAGGAATGAGGCATAGACATGTGTAAGAAAATGGCTGTGCACTTTATTCTACTAACACAGCTCTTCCGTTGCTCTGCCGCGAGGGTTACAATCAGCTCTTTTATAAGCAGGGAAAGGGGAAGTGCATTAAGGCTTAGGTGTCCATACATGATTGGGTAATTTGAGTTGCTAGGCGTGGTAGAGATGGTGACTATTCGCGCCCATGAATATTGTGGCGCGAACAGTAACAGGATATGCTATTTTAAGAAGAAGAAGAAGAAGAAGAAGAAGAAGAAGAAGAAGAAGAAGAAGAAGAAGAAGAAGAAGAAGAAGAAGGTAGAGATGGCCATGACAGTTGTATTCATTCGACATTGCCCCCAACAATGTATCACCATATTCTTAGCATTTTGTAAAAGAAAAGCATCTTCATCCACCACCAAAATAATTTTCTTATATATTTCCTAGATTATTCTCTAGTTTCCTTTCAATTGACATTTTCTTCCACAGACTACCCCTCTCAGCCAAAATCACATTTATAAATCAGCAGTGATAGTTATACTCACTATAATGTGTTACTATCAACTCTATTCATTTCCACATTTTTACAGTTAACCTTATTAATAATAGTATATACATTAACCATAAGCTCCCATTCCAATGCACATTCTATTTCCTTGTAACCTATACTCCAAAGTTTTCCTTCATTAGTTTACTCAATGTATTTAGTTCATATTCTTGAGGCCATACAATATCTGTCCTTTTGTGTCTGACTTCGTTCACTCAACATAATGTCCTCTAGATTCATCCCTGTTGTCATATGCATCCTGATTTCATTTCTTATTACAGCTGAATAGTATTCCATTTTATATAAATACCACATTTTGTTTATCCATGCAGTTGTTGATGGACACTTGGCTAGTTCCATATTTTTGCAATTGTGAATAATGCTGCTATGAACATTGGTGTGCAAATATCAGTTCATGTTCTTGCTTTCAGTTCTTCTGAATATATTCCTAGTAACTGAATTGGGCAGTTCTTTATTCACATTCTTGAGGTACTGCTAAACTGTCTTCCAAAGAGGCTGCATCATTCTACGTTCCCACCTACGAGGAAGTAGTGTTCCTGTTTCTCCATATCCTTTCCAATACTTGTAGCTTTCTGTTTTTTAATAATGCCCAGTCTATAAGGTATAAAATGGTATTCCATTACAGTTTTGATCTGCATTTACCCAATATCTAGTGATATTGAACATTTTTTCATGTGCTTTCTGGCCATTTGTATTTCCTTTTTGGGGAAATGTCTTTTCAAGTCTTTGCCCATTTTTTAATTGGGTTGCTTGACTTTTTATCATTGATTACTATGATCTCTTTATATAAGATGGATATCAAACCCTTATCAGATATGTGGTTTCCAAATATTTTTTCCTATTGAGTAGGTGGCCTATTTCTTTTTGAAAAAGTCTTTTGAAGAACAAGTGTTTAATTTTGAGGATGGTTCATTTATCTATTTCTTCTTTTGTTGTTCTTGCTTTGGGTGTAGGTTTAAGTAATTACCGCCTACCATAAGGTCTTGAAGATGTTTTCATATATTTTCTTTGAGGACTTTTATGGTTGTAGCTTTTATATTCAGGTTTTTGATCCATTTTGAGTTAATTTTGTATAAGATATGAGATAAGGGTCTTCTTTGTTTTGGATATTGATATCCAGTTCTCCCAGAACCATTTGTTGAATAGACTGTTCTGGCCTAGCTAGGTGGGCTTAACAACCTTATGAAAAATCACTTGACCGTAAATGTGAGGATTTATTTCTGAATTCTCACTTTGGTTCCATTGGTTAATATGTCTATCTTTATGCTATTACCATGCTGTTTTTACAACCGTAGTGAAGTAATGTGCTTTAAAGTAAGGAAGTGATAATCCTCCAAATTCATTCTTTTTTAAAGACATTTTTGACTAATTGGGGCCCCTTAACCTTCCAAATAAATTTGATAATTGGCTCCATTTCCTCAAAAAATGCTGTTGGGATTTCTATTGAATTGTGTTGAATCTGTAAATCATTTTAGGAAGAATTGCCAACTTAACGATATTTAGTGTTCCAGCCCACTAACAGGGAAGATCATTTTTGTGGGGAGGTGTTCAACTTCCTATTGATTTGCAACAGTGAGGCAGGTTAGCCAGGGAAATGAGGAGATGAGCCACAACATGGTCAACAGACAGCATGGCTGACAGACAACATGGCTGCAAGACCTCTCTGAGACCTTGAGTTTAACCTCGAGATCCCAATTTCTCTTTCTGGGACCTCCCCTTGGCCCCAGATTTTCCAAACAGTCCTCACCATTGGCCCTCATCATTGGTGGGGTAACCAATAACATCTGGGGCTTCTCCCCCTAGCAGTAGCAAGGGGAGGAATAATTAACAGTTTAAAAGGTAACCACACAAGGCAGAGCTCACTCTCTGCCTGGAGGAGCCCACACCAAATCTTGGTTGTATTTCTGTCCTTCTCTCCCATTTCTCAGCGAGCTCTGTTCTTTTCCCGCATATCCCAATAAATCCTTTTTACTGACCTAGCCAAACTGGAGTGTTCTTAAATTATTTTATGCGACATAGCCATGAACCTGGAGGAATCCAACACTTCCTCGTCTTCATTTGGTGAGCCATTGCCAGGAGACAGATAAGTGAGTGGTGTTCCCCGACCTCCACTGGACACTGGTGAGTTTTAAAGCTTTTCTGAGCCCTCTTTTGGTTTTGCCATTTTAAAGTGGTTCCTGGATAAACTCCCATAGGACATAAACTCGGTCTGCCCAGACTTCTGGCTCCCTCTCTGGAGTTGGTACATGGCTAGTCTCCGTGCCATATAGATCCAAGGAAGTTCTGGATGATGGGTGAAACTGCCCTCGAAATCTGACTGGGCATATAACCTGAGTTGAGAAGGAGTCTGCTGGGAGTTTATCAAGCCCTCTCTGTAAGTTCAGAATAGCTATCACCAGTTTTATCATCGTTTCCTTAGATCACTAGTGAATTCCTTTTAATTAAAAGTGCCTTCGATCTTCCAACTACTGCTGTTCTCATTTTGGGTCTGTGAGACACTTTAGAATACCTTAGAAACTAAAAATGCATTTGTTAGCAAGGCATAAGCTCCACCCTCAGCAGTGCCCTGAGGCTTTGCTCCTTCTCTATCCTGCAGAGTTCCCTGAAGTTGTTTGTGGGCAAGTCACAGGACAATTAGTCTCTAGTTCTTTTATGGGCTTTTAATGTTGGGTTTAACTGAGGAACTTGGTCCCTGGGAGTGGCTGTGGGATGAGCTCACTCATAGCCAGCTCCTAAGACCACTGCAAAGTAGGCAAAAGCATTTAAAGATCCCTAGCAAGTCCCTTTCCTAGAAGGAAAGCCTGGCTTGGGGGTTAAGTTCTGGGAACCAGACCCAGATGCCCCCAAGACCTCTAAGGCTCTGGGGATGCCCAGAGACAAAGCTCTTGATCCCCAAAACATGGGGCAGTGAACAGGGCCCCCCAATTTCCAGGCACTGGTTTTGGGAGCAATCCATTCAGTCAGATCTAGAGGTGGGATGTCCCCAGACTGACAAACACATTTTATCCTCCCCCAGGATAATGGGCAGCTTTTAGATTGGGACATCCTTCCTAGTCTAATCTTTTCCTGGCACACAATATGGCCTCAGTATGGCTGAGAGTGGGTCCTGTATGGGGTGTATTGGCCCCTGAATTTCAGTTGAACCTATGTGGGAGGGAAGAAGAGGACAGGTGGACCTGAGGGCCAGAGACCACATGGTCATGTCTCCTTAAAGCAGGGGCTCTTAACAAGGGGTCCATAGAACAAAAATGGTTAATAGCCCCTGCCTTAAAGGGATGAGGAAATGTACTCCATTTACTAAACCTCTCCCCTGTAGAATCAGGAACCTCCTCATGTGCCAGCAATTGTGATTAAAAGGTTCCTGACTTTCCTAGCTCCCTGACTATTTTCTTGTAACACTCCAATCCTTCCAGCAAAAAAAGCCCTTGCAGGGTTTTCTTCAACCCTTGCCGGGAGGTAACTAATGGGATACAACCCCCAGAGCAGCCCCAATTCATGTCTCATCAGAGGCAGGGTTTCTCCAGACCACTTAGCTCTGTACCTAGCAGCTGTCCAGGGATTTTCCTGGAGGAATGAAGCTGTAGGGTCCTGCACAAAGTTTCTACCCTGGACAGACACTGGGAGCTTTGTGTCCAGTGATTCTAAAGTCAAGTCTTTGCCTAATATAAGTGTGTCAAATTCTCTCTTCTGTTCTAATCTGTGCTTTCTTGAACTTTGTTAGTCTACTGTGCCTAGGAACTTGTAAATCAGATTTGGGGTTCACCTGTTACAAACTGGATAACAGTGAATGGTAACCTAAAAATGAGTCTTTAAATGTCAATACTACCTTGCAATTGAATTTGATGTATAAAAGAAATCACAAGTGGAATTATTGCAGTTGTGGGAAAAGCAAAAAAACCTAGCAAAGTTGTTGCTAATAAAATTGTTTTATTTGCTTAGTTAATAAATGGAAGTGCCCAAATTGTTTTTAAGTGGAAACTTATTAGAAACTAAGAGTTAAGATCATTATATAGATGCCATTATAAAACAAGAGAAGGATAATGACTGAAACAATTATAAATGAGTGGATATAGCCTAGACTTCAGCTATTGTAATGATAATCTTAAATTAATTTACATTTGTTTATGGCTACTTTAGGTCTAGCTTGTGCAAGTAATGGTAATTATAAGCTAAACTTACCTTTGATTATGGTTATTTTGTAACTAGCTTCACCTAGCCCTTAGACTTCAGCTATTTTGATGGTAATTATAAACTGAATTTGCCTTTTTTTAAATGGTTACTTCAGGTCTAGCCTTACCCCCTTGCCTTTGCTTATGGTTATTTCAGGACAACTTCTGGCCCCTATGGCTCAGGGGAAAACAAACTTGAGACACCCCTGTCTCCTTGTCCTTCCACTGGTATTAGTCACCCTGCTTTCTCTCATGACTCTAGGTGTTTGCAGCCTGGTGGAATTCTCAACCCTTGGGGTTGGACATCTACTCTTCCAGTCCAGTGGCTGAGAACTGGGAGTGGGGGCCTCCCACCCAATGTTAGGATTCCTAAAAGCAGCAATTCATGAGAAAAACCAACTTCCCTGAGGCTTCAATGACCTCAGTGGATGTGTTATTGGAATTAGTCTTGTTCATCCAAGATCTGCCAAAAACAAAATGGGAAATAAGCAAAGCTCTGAAGTAAAGGAAAATGTTGTAAACTGTATTTTAAAGCATGGGGGATATTTTGGTTATAAGTCAATTATTAAAAGGAATGAAATTCTTATGCAAAACTGCATGTTCAAAGTACAAATTAGATTAATTAGAGATAGCCTTCAAAGAAATATTTAAATGTTATTTTACAGTTAAACTTATTTTGTAAAAGAATGAAAGTTTTAAGTAACTTTAGTAAGTTGTGTTTTTGTGTTTAACTCTCTATTTGTGTCTGCCTATGTTCAGTGTATATCTTTATACATTAGAATGGTAATATCAAATTAACAAATAAAAATTCTTAAAAGAGCTCTATTCAAATTGTTAAAAATTAATATGCATTTTATATATGTGAATGAATATTCCTGGGGCCCAAATTGAGCTAAGCAGGATGGAAAGATCATGTAGAAATTGGAATATAGGAACTATTAGGGAAGGGAAAAAGATTTTCCTGAGCTCTTTGACCTACCCAGCCCCCCCCACCCCCACCCCAGGGCCTTCTCTTTGCAAGAGCTCTGAGAGAGGGATTAGGTTTAACAGATTAAAACTCTTCTAGGCTGGGGAATTAAGAATCACAGTTTGTCCTATAATTCCCCAATGTAAAGCTTTTAACAACCCTAAAATAAGGGTGGTTAATCATTCTATTACCAAATTTCAGTAAGTAAAGGAAAAGTCCTAAAAGCTATGGAAAGATCTTTTCTAAATTAAATTAAAACAAATTAAACAATTGTAATATATTCCAAAACCCAGCAGTCAGTTTGCTTTTAAGATTATTCAGTTTTAGAATTTCATTAAAGAAAAAAGTTTTTAAGCCACTTGTTAAGAAAGGAAAAAAAACATTCCTTGCATAAAATATAATGGTTTCAATTTTATTTAGCTTGGGTGTTATCTCCCTAGGTTTATAGGATACCAATTAGATAAATTAACAATATATGTATTAAATCTTTAAGATGGTGAAAATTGTAAGTTCATGTTTAATGAGATTAAGCTAAAGAAGGAAATGTAGATCTGTCCTCTTTTAAAAGGATAAAGTAAATTTCATTGGTTGCTAATATTTTTAAATGAATATTTTAAGGTAAAATAACTAGTCTATGTGGTTATGGTTAATTATAAGAATTTGTGAAAGCACCTTCCAAGTTGAAGCATTTAAATAATTCCAGGAAGCCATTTATTAGAAACCTAATTGATATTAATAACAAAAAGTAACTTCATAACAGGAAAAGCTGCCAGAGACCACCTCAATCTGTGTGTTAAAGTAGAGGTAAGAAAAGATAATCTTAATTCTATTGGGAATCTTCAGTTTACATAAAATGATTGAGAAAGTTGTTTTTCCTGTACTGCTAAAGTAAAATACTTGTTAATGTCACCATGGTAAAGGTGTAGAAGTAAAAGGCAAAGTACTAAAATAGTTAAATTCATTTGATATGTTATAAACTGCATTGGAAGTGTTTAGAAAGTGTATTAAAAACAGGAGAGATAGACTTCAGTATTGCCAAACTCTCTTGTACATTCACACCAGGCCTTCAGTACACTGCCTTTTGCCTCTCCACTTGATTTATTGGCTAGGTCAGTCACTGTCCCTTAAAACAATAAAAGTATCTACTGCATCTCTGCTTATGTTCCTGAAGTGGATGGAGAGTATGTTGCAGTTCTGGACTCCTGCAGCAGCTGGAGATGGCCCGATATGGCTAGATGTACAATGGATATTGCCTCCAGACGGGCTCTGTTTCATAGTGCCGAAGGGTGCTATGCACCAGGCTGGTAAATACTGGAGCCTACCTTCCTAGCTTCTCTCTAGGGTCAACGGTGCTACAGCACGCTGGCTCTGTGGAGGGCATATCAAGTGGAGCAACGATTACCAGAGTGATATAAGTAGAACTTAAACACAATTGGCTTTATGGCCTGCTTCCATGAAGAGATAATATGTATGGTATTGCAAAACTGAAGCTTAGATCTATTAAGCACAGATCAAAGAGAAGCTCATGTATTGGTTTGTGCATTGATTAGTATTAAGTGCTGTACCTATATGCCCGATGATTATAATGCTATCTTTGCTATTCTAGATCATGTGTAGAGGGATATTGAACATGTTAAAAGTCCTGGTAAACTTCATTTTCTAAGTAGTTAATGAACATGTTTAGCCCAGGTTTCTCTCCTAGCCCTTATTCCAGAACTCGTCCCACTCATACCCAGGGGAGGACTGGCAGACCCACATGCCATCCTGCCAGGGCTAAGCATTTCCCACCAGAAGGGAAACAGCAAATGAGGTGGTGAGGACCCACTTCAGCTTAGCCCCTTCAAGGTGGTCTATGGGTAACCTTTCCTCACCCAGGACCTGGAAACCATGTTCTGATCAAGACCTGGCAGGAGAAAAGGCCTCACTCTCAATTAGAGCCCAGATGGAAAGAACCTTACCCTGTGGGTCTAATCACTCCCACAGCTGTTAAAGTTAAAAGAATTGCCAGCTGGCTGCACTTATCCTGAGTGAAGCCAGCTGCCCAAGGAAGTATCAACTCACCAGAAGCATCTGATGGGACATCCGAGTGCTAGTCATTGGACAGCCTAAAATATCTCTTCAAGAGATAAAGCTAAGTAGTGTCTGTGTCAAAGCCAGCTGTTCCCTCTAACTCCAGACCAAACACCTACGCTAGGGGAAAGGCAAGCCAGACACCCCTTAAGAAATCTTGTCTGTTTTCATTTTCTGTAGTTTCTCCCTATACAATAACTAAAAGCGTAATGCCTCTTCTCATCCCCCTCTCAGCTATCTTAAATATAACTACCACCATGAAAAACTGGGATTGGCAATTTATACCAAACCCGATTATCTATTACAATCTCTCCCTAGAGCTAACTAACAGCATAGAAAAAACTAGTGGTGCCTCAGAAGCTCTAAGACAGCAAATGGACTTTCTTGCTGCTGTGGTGCTGCAAAATCGCAGGGCACTTAACATGCTAACAGCAGCACAAGGAGGAATGTGTCTGTTCTTTAAAGAGGAATGCTGTTTCTATGTAAATCACTCTGAAATAGTCCTAAACAGCATTCAAAATCTGCAAAATAAAGCCCACCAACTTTGGAAGGATGCAGCCTCTGCAGGCACCTGGCCTTTCTCACTCTCATGGTCCAGTATGTCATAGCTGGCTGCCTTTTTGGGCCCACTTACCACCACCATCTTTATCCTTTTGATGGGGCCATGTATCTTCAAAATTCTAACTAAGTTTATTTCTTCCAGAATCAACACCTTCCAAAACAAGATATTAGTCACACAGGGATTTCAGCCAGTTCCAACCACAGTGTCAGACCTGTCGTTCCTCAACCTCAATAGACTAGCCAGAGAGGCTTATGCCCTGTCAGGCAGAGACTACTACCCTAACCAGCAGGAAGCAACTGCAAAAGAATGATCGTTGCCCCTCAGCACCCCCTTAAGAATAAGGGCGTGAACTCTCTGAGGGGGTAGTTGAGTCAGGTTAGCCAGGGAAATGAGGAGAAGACTGATGGAGTTTCAATCAAAGGCCATGACTACTGACAGTAAGCAGATCACTCTGGAATGTAGGAGACAAGAGCCTAGTCTCAAGATAATGAGATAGGATCTTATAGTAGCTGGGTGGGGAAACATCCTGAGCTTCTATTGACTATTTTGTATGTTAGATAAGATTTACAACATCTGCCAAATGCAGGAATGTAAAACCCTTTGTATTAGTCAGCCAAAGGGGTGCTAATGTGAAATACCAAAAATGGGTTGGTCTTTATAAAGGGCATTTATTTTGGGTAGAAGTCCACAGTTACCAGGCCATACAGCATAAGTTTCTTTCCTCACCAAAGTCCTTTGTCACGTGTTGGAGCAAGACAGCTGCCGGCGTTTGCCAGGGTTCAGACTTCTGGGGTTCCTGT
>JAQZBX010036268.1:0-24245 GCA_029593785.1 Cabassous unicinctus
TCATTTACACAGGTCTTAATTTAGTGATTTTGAAGTTTGTAGAGTAGCGTTTCTATAAATACTAATATAAGAAAAGGATAGAGGAGAAAATATCAAGAAGTATTTTAAATTTTCTTCACTTCATCTATTAAAACATTATTTTAGCTACAATAACACCAATCCTGTTAATATGCCACTTCATCAGCAGCTGTACTGTGAGCACTTGTTCAGCTACATGCACAGTTGAATGATCCTGTTGGAGGTGTGAGCTTTTTAATTTTTCTGATTTCTGACCGCTGTGCTTAGCATGTGTTTTTAGAAATGAAGTGACACTTTTTCTTATGAAAATGGAGTTGAGCAGACTGTTTTGGGCAAAGTTCAGTTGCAGTTAACCTTCAGATGAGCAGTTGTGCTCCCATCACTCGGTGCCACTCAGGCCAATCTCAATTATTACAAAGGACTGCATAAAGGATAAGTATGGGCAGACATTCTAGAAGAAGCATTAAAAGAACAACCAATTTAAAATATCAATGTTTGTAATGGTTTAAATTAATTTCATTTACTTTCTTTTAAAAGATAAATAGCAGAGATCACACCAACCCTAGCAATGATAGATACACACTTAGTCTTTTTTGGTTTTGTTTTTAAGTTTGAGTCACTTAAAAAATTCATACATTATATCCTTTTAATACATAAATTTAAAACATTAGAAAATACCGATAGATTCTAGATTGTCCAGATATATACTTAAGAGAGAAGAATACTGAAAGGATAGAGGGTAAGAACAAATATTATATATATCAGGGTTTTATTTTTCTTCTAAAGCATTTCATTGTTAATAATCTCAAAAAGAGCACTGTGCTTGTGCTATTTTCAAGCACATATACTATTCAAACTTTATAAAAGTACTCCTGTATCTTTTAAATGATTCAAGTTAGAAATATGAAAAACATTATTTATACATTGCCAAAGAGGTTACTGTCACCTTGATTTAATGAAAAAAGAAAGAGAAATTTAAAGGTCTTTTTTGTCAATTGTCTTGGTGAGATAGAACAAATATAGAAATCTAGTTGAATCCAGTAATTGTGAAAAATCCTACTGCAATGGAGAAGATTAATCTATAACACCTTCTCTGAAGTGTGAATTAAATCTGATGCTTCAGGATCATCTGAAGCCAATGTGGATGGCTGGGTACATCACAGAGCTGCCTGTCCAGCTGTACGCTACTGTTTACAGAGCACTAGCCCCGGCTGGTTAAATGGATTTTGCTTCAGGTTAAAGGGTCTTTAGGGAGGTGAGTCAAATTGTACAAGGAAAGCTTTTTTAATTCCTTTCTGATGATGTAAAAGAAAGAGCATAATAATTTTACTTAAAACCCTGCTATACATGAAATCATTTAGAAATCCTAATATGGGGCATCTCAGGGGAATAAATTAGATCCACAGTTGATACTGGCAAAAATCTTTTACTGATA
Source organism: Cabassous unicinctus (assembly GCA_029593785.1). Classification (NCBI taxonomy): domain Eukaryota; kingdom Metazoa; phylum Chordata; class Mammalia; order Cingulata; family Chlamyphoridae; genus Cabassous; species Cabassous unicinctus. The sequence goes on from JAQZBX010036268.1 coordinate 1,454, forward strand.
TGAGACTAGAGCCACAGTTCCTTTTTACGTTTTTCTCATGTTGTGTGCCTCTGGTATACCCAATTTAAACCATAGAAATTCTGATTCTTCAAAGGGAAACCCTCTGGGACAATGAGAAGGTTTTTACATACAATGTGGCATTGTTACAATGATATCTTCTGCATTTTAGACCATGTTATTATGAAGTTTTTAACATGTTTCAGAAAGAATGACACTGGGCTAAAGCTCCTTTGGACATTTCAAATCTAGTAGAGAAATTTTGAAGTCTATGTTTTATTATAATGGAGAAAATAGTGTTTTATATGCACCAAATGTTAAAATTCCCTCTCATTTAAAATAAACGCTTGCAATTCATTAACTCATCAAATGAACTGATTATTTTATATGCTTTAAGTTTTTGGAAAAAAATAAGGAAGCAAGTTGAAATTTTGATTTTTTTAGAAATGTAACAAAGTTTAAATGTTATTTGTGTGGAAGACATTAGTATTGTGGTAGTTCCTGTGTCATATAAATATGACATAGAATATAGCTATCTATACCATGATCTACTCTTCAAAGGTCTAGCCCCCTCTAGCCTAGTGCTTTGACTCCCACACTAGGTTGTCTCAAAGAGCTTGCAAGGAACACAGTGAAGTTGCCCTCATTTTCATGGACCATGACAGTTCAATTATTTTATGTGTGAATATACTGGCTCACAATTGCCACCCTGTACTTTATATGATATAGTGGAGATACTTTCAATCACTTCTCTTTGACATAAATTTGAATAGCTGTTGAGAAAGTGAAGTATGGATTGTAGTAAGAAGCATCTGGGGCTTCCCCAGAAATCGTTGCTAACATTTTAATGATTTAAACCTATCACTCATTTTGCCCCTTAATACCTTTGAATCATCAAGAAGTAATATTGGTTTAAAGTTCTTTGAAACAGTGAATTTTCTTGCTTAATAATCTGAAGCTAAAACTTTTGTTTCAGAATTTCTTGCTGATAGTTGATAGCCAGACTAGCAGGTAGATAGGTAGGTAGGTAGGTAGGTAGGAAGGTAGATAGATAGATAGATAGATAAATAGATAGATAGATAGATATGCTATAATATATAAGCAAGAACAAGTGTTTGTATATAGCATACAGAGCTAGTGGTATTTGTTGATTGAACATTTTAATAAGGGTCTTCAATATCATTCAGTGAACATTTATTCAATGAACTTGGGATAATTGCAAAGATAAGTAAGTCCCAGCTATAATTCCTAAGTGTAAGTGATAAAGAATAGAAAGAGGACAAGTAAAGAAAATAATTTCAAGGCAATGCTGTAGAGATTTGCAGACACCATTCTCTGAGCTTAGAAAATACTCAGCTCAAGTTGACAAGACAGGGAATAATTCCAAAAAGCAGATAAATTTAAAGTGGAACTTGAAGAATTAATAGGTGATAACCAGGTAAATAAAAGGTAAGCAAGGATAAAGGAATCTGAGATTAGGCAGTATCATGATAAAGGTCTGAAGGTAAGAAATAACAAAATGCCTGCAAGCATGGCAATTATTTTGTTGTTGATGAAACATAAATTGTGAGTATTGGAGAAGTGGAAAATGTAATTTAAGAAATAGGCAGGGGCCAGGGAATGTAGTATCTCATATACCATCCTAGGAGGTTTGATGTCTGCAAATCTTTAACTTTATTTATGTGTTTAGAGGGAGGTGTTGTTGGCGGTTGTTTGGGGGCTGACTTTGAATGTCTTAAAACAAATAAGTGACAGATAGATAAATGTGGCAGGGTGAAAGAGACAAAACTGGAAGCTATTACAGTTGTCAAGTCAAGAAGCAGCGATGACCTCATCTAGAAAGTGGAGGAGACTACCCACAGAGACTGTGAAAAATGAGGACAGTATGAAGGTGCTTTGAGAAACACAGATTCTTCAAGAATTTTCAATTATTACCGTTTACGGTACATACATTTAGTTTCTCCCCTTCTACTTGTTTTGTTCCCTTTGTAAATGAACATACATCTTCAAAAAAAAAAATAGATTTTTCTCCAATTCTCCTATTATTTTTCACTTTTCCTTAACCTAGTAGAATAGAATTCTTAAATGAGTTGCAACATCTACTGCCGGCCCGTTTTCACCATAAAATCCCGGTTTATTTTCTCCTCGTGGTATTGTATGGAAAAGTGTTCTCAGAGTTCACAACATGAGCCCTCCAAGTTATCAAACCAATGACCTTTTCTTTCAATTCTCATCTTTCTTGATCTTTCTGAAGTGTTCTGCTGATCATCATCAGATCCCTTCCAGCAACTCTGCCATTACATGGCTCAGTGATTTATCTCACCTGATCTTTTTCTGATCACTACAACATGAGCCTACATAATTATTTTCCAGAATTAAAGACATAAAATTCCAATTACTAGTTCCCTGCATTCATTTTTTTCCCCTTTGGCCCCTCGGCATCTCAAACCCTTTAAAATGTCTTTATCAGTTGGAATGCATTGGATATAACAGACATCCATAATCAAACCAATTTATACAATCAGGTAAATATATATAACTTCACATGTCAGGAAGTTCAGAGGTAGGATGTGTTTCAGGATTTATCATTATAAGAATTCAAGTTACTAAATTCTTTCTCTACTCTGCTATAATCCCTGCAGCTTCTTCATTGGGGGCTGGTAGTAATATGGTGGTGGCAATTCCAGGCATCATATGTAGAAGAAGCAAATTTGACTTTCAAGGTTTCTCTTAGAAGTGAGGATACTTTTTTCCAGAGTTCTTCCAACAGAATTTGTACACAACTTATTGACCAGAATTCACTCATGTGCCTACTCATGAACCAGTGATTGTACTGAAACAGTCATCTGCATCCCTGAAGCTGGTGGTGGAATCAGCGGAATCAGAGGAATCTGAGGCTTATGGCTGCATGGAGGAGTGGTGGATACTTGAGGCTGTGTTAGAAAGTGAGAAAATGAGGGTGAATGTTGACTTAGCAACCAACATTGACCATTACCATACCCTTTTGATTATCCAATAACATTAACATCTTTCTTATCATATATACATTTTAAGAAATATATTGAACCTACCAAAAAATGCACTTTTACCCTTTCCAAAGGGAGACAACTTTATATCTCATCCAAGTAGTGATTCTAGATTCAAGTCCAGGAGCTCATATGAATTTTCGTTGCCTGATAAGGATCGCTAAAGATGGGTTACTCATCCTCAGCAATCCATTATGCAAATTTGGTAAAGAGCAGCTTTACGTGTATATAAATTTCTGTTCTTTAAAGGGTAGAATCAGAGACTTTGTGCAGAGATCCGTAGCACACAATACATACAATATTCTTCTGAACAAGAAAAATGAAGAAAACTTGGTCTCATGTGAAATAACCTTGACCTCATGGTTAACCTAGAGGTCAACCCACATTTTAATCCACACTAAGTATTTGTCTGCAGTCTATATTTTCCAATCTGCCTTGAAGTTATATGTTATATTGGGGTCATGAGACTGGTTCTGGCCTTTGAGTTGTGAGTGAAAGTGTTCATTGTCACTTCTGGGTAGAGGAGGTTAGGAGCTGCATTTCTTCATCTACGTTTTGCCTTTCTCCTTGCGATGAAAACCCTTGTTCTTAAAAGAAATCTCCCTCAACCATTGTTGTTCAAAGCATCTGGTTTTGTCCTGTTGCTCATTTTTTTTTAAGATCACATATGACATGATTGCTCCTGGGGCTTGACCAGCTTTAGCTTCCTGGCTTGCTATTGCTTCCTGTTTGGGTTTTAATTGCCTTAGGTGTTGAACTGTGATTTCTTTTCACTAAGTTCAGGGTTTCTTTAGTAGTACAGTTTCTTTCAAAATTATTAGCTTCTGGTCAATAAATTATTTAAACATAGCCTTTAAATCTAAGACTTTTTTTCTTGCGGTGAAAGGTTTTTTCCCTATCTTTATCTCAGTTTAATAACCTCTGTTTTGAATTTAAATAAAAAATAATTCCTTTCTGGACATTATGTGGCCAAACATTCCTCTAACATCCTGAAATCAACTCTTGCTTTATCCCTAATGCTACAATCTGAATAGGCACAAAATTGGTATCCCAATTTTACAGCAGAAACTATCATCAATTTTTGAAAAATAATGGTTAATAACAAGAGTTACTAACTTCCTAACCAGGTCTATTGGAGTCCTCTTGTCCTATGCTGGATCTCTTCAATTAAGTCAATTTCCAGGTTTTAATGTCTGCAAATTGAAGTACCAAATTCCTAAATAAGGACAGTTTGTTTTACAACTAGGAACACTGATTAATTTTATACCAAATCAGGCAGCATCCTCTAGCTCCTCTAATACCAAAAGGTCCATTATCTCTTGGTTGGAACCATGGAAACTTTATTGACTAACCTATCCTCACACATTTACTCATTTGAGCCTTCCATCATATTGATTGGCTTGTCTGCTTATCCTCTACCCTGTATCAGGACCTTAGCAATTCTTTCATGTATTACCACAGTAGCCACCCTCAATCCCATCTCTGTATCTCTCTACCTTTATCTAGTCTGTGAAGAACTTCAAAGTTAATTTTCCTAATTTGTTGTTCTAGTCATATTACTCCCTTACTCGAGCCCTCAGTGTCTTCCATTGCTTAACAAATGCCAACCTGGTTTTAAAGAATGTGGTCTTAATTATCTTCTGTTCTTATCCTGTACTAACTCATCACTTAAATCAAAATGTAAGTCACACTTATTGAGACTTTACTAAATTAGATGTACTGACTATATCAGAATTTCCTTAAAAGACCCAATCTTATCTCATTACTCCTCTCTAACTCACACTTTTTTGTACTACCCTCTTCGTTGGGATAGTTTCTGGATGTAAGAATCCTGCCATGTTTTTGGTCAATATTTTGTCTCTAATACTACTTCAATGTGAAGCCTAAATTGATCTCTTTAAATAGGTAAAATTCCCCCCAAAGAATGCATTTCTATAAGATTGCAAATCTGACAGTAAGGATTAGTCATCTTCATTCAAGTAAGCTCTGTGGCCTTTCTCATGAGGTTGCAAAGATAAGAAACATTAACAACAATATTCCAAGGAACTTCTAGAAATGTTAAATATGGAATTAGTTGTCTAGGACTGTGAAATAAAAGTTCATCCTTGGATATGGATATTCAGACATGTGTAAGGATTTTGATACATAAGGATTTTGCTCTTGAAATTCTGTAAGTCTTGAAAAGTTCAGTAACGAAAGTTCTGGACATACTCTTGTCAAACTGACAATTTTTAGTTAGAACTCCCAATCCTGAAAAACAAAAAGGAAGAACAAGACAAAATAACAAAAACAACAACAACAAAAAAACCCCCAAAAAACAAAAACCATTTTGTTTTAGATCCTAGGCTACATAAAGCAGATATCATGAAATGCATTGGCTTAAACAATGGAAATTTATTAGCTTACAGTTTGAGGCTGTGAAAATGTCTAAATAAAAGCATCATCAAGGTGATGCTTTCTTCCCAAAGACTGACTGCAAGTGATCCTTAGCTCTACTGCCAAATGGAAAGTCACATGGTGGCATATGCTGGTCTCTCCCTTCTCTCCCAGGCTGCCTTGATTTCAGCTTCTTGCTTCGGTGGCTTTCTTTCTCTTTCTCTCTGTATTCATTCCTTTTATAATAAACTCCAGTAATAAGATTAAGACCCATCCTTAATGAGGTGGTCACATTCTAACTGAAGCAACCTCATCAAAAGGCCCTGCTTACCATGATTAGATTAAAGGTTTTCAGGAGTATATACAGCTTCAAACCACAACACCTTTGAATCAGAACTGTGGGAACACACTTCTTTTTGGGAACATTTTTCTCACCTTTTAAATGGATTATAGTTATTACAACAATGATATATGAGAAAGGTTATTATAATTTATAATATATTATGTGTTAGATATGTTCTACAGAATATCTCATTTACAATTCATAAAACCCTGAAAGATAGGTGATAATGCTTTAGTTAATAGAGATAGAAACCATAATTCAGAGATATGAAATAATTTTTCCAAATTAATGCAGTCAGTAAATGGTACAATCCTGGTTAAAAATACGTCTATTTGATCACTGACCCATGCTTTTTCTACTATATCACATGACTGTAAAGATAATTATATTAAGAAATCAAGTAAAATTCACTAATAATATCAAATTGCTATTTCATTTTAAACAACTTGTGCTTTTGTTAATTTGCCTTGTAGAGAAGTTAATCCACAGTCTTCTTGCTTTACTTGATGCACATATTTCTAGAAGTTATGTGTGAATGAAAAAATATTCAAATTGATTATTATAGCTATATGTTCTATTTAACAGAAAAATATGAGTCATATTATCATTCCAAGAATCTAATGATGTTTCTATTTTAATATATCACATATGCTAATTGTTAATTACAGTATAATGTTCTGTTTTGTTTTACTTTTTGAATGGAGCAACATGAATAACTATGGCATATATAGCCTAAGAGAAAGAAAATTATGAATTATACTTAGTCTTAGTTTCTACAAATTTCCTATTGATGAATAATAAATTATGGAGGAAAAACATGCCACAGAAATGTTTCTTTAAAGGAGAAATATGAAATATTTGCAGAGTCAGGGTGATTCCATGTATTTATCATACTGAAAGCCATTTCCAAATTTCCATGTAGGCTTGCCAAGAACAATGATAATTAATGCTTCATTTAATTCTTTGAGAAATGTTGAATTTCGGTACAGTTTTGGACTATATTTAAACATATATTATGCTACACTAATTCCAGAAAAAGAGAAAGTATTTTATATTTTTTGCTATTTATGTTAGGGAAAAAACACAACTAAAGTAGAATACAGAGGCAAAAGATAGTCGGGGAGAAAAATCCATATCTCCTTCTCCAGTTGTATTCTCAGCATTTAAAAAAAATTCCTCAATATTTTTCCAAAATCCCTAGTAATTCTGAAACATTGAACTTTTTGTCCATTTATATTTTTAAATGTAGTCATTCTGTTACCTTAATTGATGTCAACAGCAGGTACAGCCTGGTTTGCAGGGAGTTCATTGTTCATATATCAGATTATATATCTATTTTTCAATATAACATAATATATTTCCATTTATTTCATGTAGTAGTATAAAAGATCAAAATAATTTAGCTAAGACCTTGATTGAATTTGTTCCTCTACCTGATTTACTTTAAACTTGCTTAACTTCCCTGCTCTGAATTTAGTACCTCTGCCCTTGCCAGATGTCATCTAGTCATTTCAAGCAATAGAATAAGATTTGTGCACTGACAAGTGGAAAGGTGAAATGCTGGTTAAAAGAGTTCTGCAAATGATACTTCTGATCCCAGCAGGAGTTATTGACTTCCATTTTTTTTTTAAAGCAAAGTTTTCCTTGCTAATAACTGTAAATTATATGCTGTAGCATTCTATCCCTTTTTCCTTTTTCCACTGACTAACTCTACCTCATTTTAGTGATAAAATCCCTCAAGTATATGCCTAAGACTGAAATGATACATTTATATTTGGGGAACTCTTGAGGTTTTCTTTGAAAAGAATGGATTTACAGCATTGAAAGGTAAAAACAATTTACCCCCACTCCATGCCCTTCTCCCCACTTCAAAGTTACACTTTCTTTTAAAGTAAAAGAAGGAAAAATCTCACAAATATGCTTGGCTTAGCGTAGCCTCTAATCATTAGAGCACTCTTCCGTTCCCTTGGCCTCTCTGAAGGGATGTGTTTATAGATTTAACTTTAAAGCGTGTGCACACATTTATTAGAAAGAAGTCCGTACACAGGAGGTGGAGATCAGTTGTCAGTTTGTTACAGAAACGTAAATCGTAAGTTATTATTTTAAAGAAATAAAAGCAATTTAAGGAGATGCCTATGTCTGTCAATTTTTGGAAACACCAACTTCATTTCAAATACTGTTGACTTAGACAATGAATTTAATTATTTCATAGAGAATTTTCTGGTAAAAGAAAAACTCAAAATTAAGAAAATTTTGTTTGACATTATAGAGTACACAGTTTATTAGAAGTATAAAAAAATTGGAATTTTTATTTTTTTAAACAGTACCAAAAGTACATGATATGTTGAACTCATAGTTTTGCATTTTAAGCATTCTGTGAGTTGAAATACCTGAAAACATGCTTCCTTTTCATATTTTTATTATACTATAAATGTCAGGAAAAAATTCACAGAAGATAATGTTCAACTTTCTTAATTAGCATTCTTATAAATAATATTGAAAACAGCTATTTGCTTCGACCATTGATCACTGCAATTTGAGAAAAAAAGTGATAATAAAAAATGGTAAACACTATTTTCATTTTGCTTTTGGGCTTTTGAATTTCTATAATTTTTCTGCACTAAAATAATCTGTTTAAGTTATATTTAGACCCTCCTTAATAACATTATAAAGTTCTATAAACATTTTTCAACTTTTATTTTATTTTTACAAAAATGGGATAATGCATTGTAGAATGACCTACAACATGTTTTTTTTCCACCTAATAGAACATGCATCTGTTTTAGTATCAGTTTACTAAGAGGCAAACCTGAGATAAGGATTCAAATATGATCTTTACATCTCGATATATCCCATTCATTTTTTTTAAACAAATCAATTTTATTGGTACATATTAATAAAGCGTACAATTAATCCAAAGTGTACAATCAATGGTATTTGGTATAATCACATAGTTGTGAGTTCATCACTTCAATCATTATTAAAGCATTTTTGTTATTTCAATAATAACAATAAACAAAAACCAGACAAACAAGAAAATTCCTTCACTCTCAATGTCTGTATGCTTCCCCCACTGTACATAGCTGGTATTTCTGGCTATTCAGTCCAAAGTGTATAATCAATGGCTTTTAGTATAATCACAATGTTGTACATTCATCATCTCAAAAATTTTAGAACAATTTCATTACTCCAAAAAGAAAGACTCCACACCCCTTCCTCAGTTCTACATAACCATTAATCTCATTTTATCTTTATAAATCATTGATTCATATTTACATTTCATATAAATGGAATCATACAATATGTAGTACTTAGTGTCTGGTCTTTTGGAAATTTACCCTGGAATTTACTTTGCTTAGTTAAAATATAATTAATGATATATGCTTCGGATAATTTTCTCTGCATTGATCAAATAGAGTATAATCCTATATATTTATCTTTGGTTTCCTTCTGTGATGTTGCCTTCACTCTAAATTATATGAGAGGTCTTATAATGGAAAAATCTAGTTATAATTGCATGTCTAGTGAGTCCTGAAATTCTTATGGTCTAACAGTTTAACTTTTTTTTTCTACATAGCATAAGCTCTACATAAGCAAAGCAAACCTTTTGAAGGACCAGCATGTTTATATTATGTAATACACTTAGGCCATCCTTCAAAGTGAAACTTTGGACGGTAGAGTTTCAGGCCTCAACTCCTATTAGAACTGGCAAGAGATCTCCATTCCGAACTAATAAAGGGTTTCCTATAGGGAAGGCATGTTTTTAAATATCATTCAATAACTTGAATTGTACTGGATTGTATTATTGCCTGAGCAGTAAGAAGAGGATGATAGCAAAAGGTAGAGTTTTCTCTATTTTATATTTGTAAGACAGTTCCCCCCAAGAAATATATGTTTGTGAGCTTGTCTTAGAATCTTCAGTTACTCTATAACACTATGTCAATGGGAAAAAGCTTTCAGGGATCCAAACAATTGTTTTTGAACAGAATGTTGAGATCAGAAATTTAACAAAGAAGTCCTCTGTATTAGCAAATATTTATGTAAACTTCCGTGAAATACCCACATATTAGGGATTTCTTATATATAACAGATAACTTTAAATTTAATTTGTGGATACACCTCAAATCAAGACGAATGTCTATAGTAACATTTTATCACATGTATAGCTGTAAATTTTATTATCATCAGACTTATTTTTTTATATTTATCTAACATTCTTACTTCAACTCTGGTCTTCTATAACAGGGACCCATGTGTTAGTTTTCCTCCTAACTTGTTCTATTGATTTGGGACTTCCCTTAAATCAGGACTTGGTAATCTATGGCCAGTGGGCCAAATCTTGTCTGCCACCTTTTTTTGTAAATAAAATTGTATTGAAAAAAATAGTTTACATGTTTTCCGTGGCTGGTTTCACACTACAATGACAGTAGTTGTGACAGAGACAAGGTGGTCCACAAAGACTAAAATATTTAACATCTGGCTTTTTACAGAAAAAGTTTGATGACCCTTGCCTTAAATAAAATTCTATGATCTAGTCCTCTAAGGATGACCTCAGGTATGTTCAGTGGGGACTAAAGGAATTTCTTATAAATGCATGGCTTTCAAGCCTAAAGTCTTTCTGAGGACTAAACAACTCAAATTCAAGGGCAAATAGTGAGCAATAACTTTGTGGTTTGATTGTTTTTGTCTTCTGTTATGCAGAAATCCATTGCTAAATTGTGTGGTAATACCCAGGGTGAATCAATTTATACCATACGGTAACAAATCTGAAAATTATTTTTAAAAAAGCCCCAAATTTATACACCTGATATATACACAAACACCTGCCTTGACAGGGAAAGTGAGAATATTTTTAAGAGATGGATCCCCTTAACTATCAACAATCTAATGATACTTTTCCTACAGATGTGGGTTACAAATGTTAAAGGAACTGTTCACTCTCCTAAGTGTGTGAGTGTATGTGTATACATGATAATTCAGAATATTATTTAACTATGTTTGAAAAACCTCAGATGGCTTGAGAAGCAAATAAGAAAACACAAACTTGACACACACACATCCCTTTACACCCCTAGAAAACGTGCCTCACTTACAGATACCTCTCAATTGACGGCAATTCCATCCTTCTAGTTGCTTAGGTCAAAAAACTTGACACATCTTTGTCTTTTTTCTTTCTCTTAAACTCTACATCCAATCTGTCAAGAACTCTATCTTCACTCTATAATAAATATCCAAACACTTCTTAGTGTCCAATTGTACACCCCTGGTCCAAGTTATCTTTATGTCTTTTCAAGATTATTGCCATAGCTTGCTTACTCATCTCCTGGCTTCTACCTTAGCTATCCCTACTCAAAAGAATAAGAGTGATCTTACCATTCTCACCAAAAGGAGACAGGGCTTTTTGGAAAAATAGTTGATTCCACATCTGGTGCAGATAAAGTAAAGGTGACCCTGGAATATCTTATTGTTTGAAAACAACTTAAAGGCTAATCACTGGTAAAATAAAAGTGAGACCAGTGGAATGTAACATGTTAAATAATGTAATAATGTAAAAATGAATATAAATATACCTCATCAATGAGTGCTAAAACTATTGTATTTTAGGTGCTGAGAAACAGTATATTCACATAGTTTCCAAGTATCATTTCACAGATTTTTTTTTATTAATTACAAATGGATGAGTTATCTTTACAAGAGAGACATCTGATAAACTCCACCTTTACCTAGTCTACAAACTTTGATGAGACAAATTTTCATTAGATGCCTCCAGATGTTATGCAGTAAGAAGTGCACAAATCACTTAATAAATGTTCTTGTGGAAATATCCAATTAAAAGTTAATCACAAGGAAATAATAAGACAAACACATATTGTGGTAAATTCTAGAGAAGCAACTAGCCTGGCCTCTTCCTTCTTCAGGGTCCTGAAAGGCTGAGAGGGGGTGGAGGAGGAGGGGGAGGGGAGAAAGAGAAAGTAGAGATATTTGTCTAGAGTTGCTGGCAGAATGCTCTGGGTTCTGGGCTTCTAAGTTCTTGGCGTATGTTACATAAAATAACAAATGTGGTATGCAAGGGAGTAAAGAGTTTATTAAGAAACAAGAAAAAAGTACACAGTCCTAGACATGGACAGCAGGCATGCTACAGGATGAGTCACACACTTGGGGGCCTCAGGTTAAGTCTTTTAAAACATTTACTCCCGCCTTTCATAATGTTGGGGAGAGGCCCCAGCTGTTTGCTGTTCTGATTGGTTGCCTTACAATCCCCACCTGTTAGCTCTCAGGGGTCCAGTGATGTGGCTTTTTGTTTGAAGGTATCCGGGGCTTCCCCTTGACCCCAGAAAGAGTTCCAAGTGGGATCTTGTAGCCAGGGTCTCGGAGGATCTTTCCATCAGCCTTCTCCTCAGGAGGTTTCCGGGTGGGGTCTCACGGCCATGTGGTCTGTGTTTCTGCCAACCATGTTGTTTGCAGGCCTTAGCCACTTTCCCTTTTCCTACACTAACTTATCTCAGAGTAAAGGAGATAAGAGATATGACAACCAAGTTGGATGTGTGATCTTATTTGGATTTTGGATCAAAAAAGTAATATTTTTAAGAAAATTAGAGAAACTTGTATGGGCGATATGTTACATAATGTTGCATGGATATTAAATTTCTTGGTGTGATAATGTTAACGTGTTAATGAGGAGGATGTCCTTGTCATTAGATGATTTATGCCAAAGTATTTAGGGTGAAGTGTCTTTATGTATACAAATTACTTTCACATGGTGTGGCAAAAAGAGGAAAAAGAACAAAAAAGAAATTTATGCAGAGGAATGAAGCAAATATGATTAAATGTCAGTATTTGGAAATATAGGTAAAAGGAACACAGGTATTCATCTCATTATTCTTTCAGCATTCTATAGATTTGAAATTTTTCTAAATACAAAGACAAAAATGTCTACCTCTGTCTCTTGCTATATGACTATATCTGTCTACTAGATCATGTCACTCATTTGCTCAAAACCTCCCACTTAATGTCCCTTCTCAATGAGAGATAATGCCAACACCATTGAAATCAACTTCAGGTGGATGCCAAGAGTTAGGGAGTAAGGAAAACATGGAACAATAAAGGGAGCGAGACAGGTTCTGCTTGATGATTGTGATGATGATTATACATACCTACACATGCAATAAAATTCATATGTATATACAACAAACAGCAACCATGAAAAAGTGAATGCATGGAAAAATTCTTGGAATTTGAGTAAAGTCTATAATTGAGTTAATTGTATTGTACCAATATCAACTTCCTGGTCTTGGTAATATATTATCATTATACAATATATTATCAATGGGGAAAGCTAGATAAAGGATATTGGGGACTTAGATTATTTTTGCAACTTCTATGTGAATCTAAATTTATTTCAAAATAAAAAGTTATGAAAAACACAAGACCATGCATGACCTGCCCCAGTTACCTCTCGGACTTTCTCGTCTACTCTTCTCCTAGTCACAAACTGCTCTAGCTGTGGCTGCCTTGCTACTGCTCCATCAGCACAGGCATGTGCCATGTTTGGTATTTTTTCTTTTGCAATTTCCTCAGATATTTCCTTGACTCATCTCCAAGTTTTGCTGTAAGCTCAATTACAATGGCTTTCCACATTACAACATACAACCGCTCACCAGCACACACCAATCCTCTTTAATGACTTCCACTTCAATATTTTTCACAGCACACTTCACCTTCTGTCATACTAATAATTTTCGGTGTACCAGGATCTTTGTTTTGTTTATAGGAAATACCAAATGGCTAGAAAAATGCATGGGGCATGGTAAGCATTCACTACATTTGTGTTGAATTAATTAATAAATACTGTAATTTAAGGCCTTGGAAGTTTCCATGTAAGAAGAAAGCCATGCCCTATTTGAAGAGAATATTGTTTCTGATCACTTTCTGTATGTAAAATTTATTTAAAGCTCCAACAAGAAACAAATAAGAAATATTCTTCTGTTTGCTGCTGCAGGCACTATTGACAGAACGCAGTATTACTTCTTTCTTGGCCTTTTTGTTTTGCGCTTAGCCAAGAGCTCCCTCTGTGCTGATGCTTCCATAGCAGGCTGGTTCATGAAGGGCTGCTGCTTCCCATTGTTTCCTGCTATGACTCTGTGGCCTTTGCACGTTTCCATGAAATCTTTGAGACTGTCCTGCTGTTGCTCAATACACAGCAGCTGCTTAGGTGTCCTGCTGTCAGCCATTCTCTGCACGTTTCCTTCTGTGCAGTTATTCCAACAAAGGATACTGGCATGCTGGCTGAGCTTGCTCTTCTTTTTGCCATGCCACTTAATTTTCCAAAAGACTTGCTGGTGGATGATGGGATGGTACATGAAGCCAGTTATACTGTTTGTATCAGACCTACTCTTCAAGAGGCCATAAGGGCACTCTTATTTGACAATCTGCCAAAGATGATTTTACATTTCATAATTTTATAATGATTTGACTTCATTTTTTCTTGCATGTGTATTCTTTCCTTTGATATATTTAGAAATGGGCTACTATGACACGTGCAGTTTTTTCTATCAGAACCCTGACCTCCTGCCTCATTCTTTGTATGTTCAAATCCTTTTAATACTTCAAGGCTTCCGTTAAATGTCATGTGCACAGAGAGTGTTCACTGAATTGAAAGTACACTCTGACTTGTTCTTCTTCATGACCATAAGCTGAAGAGAACTGGATATTTTACATGTATTTTTATGTTGTTTTAGTTCTTTTTCTCATTGACTGCAAGCTCTGTGAGAGCATGGAAAATATCTCTTTGGTTCACTATGACAGCCTGACACCTAGCTCAGGTTTGTATATGATAGTTGCTCAAAAGAAATATTTTGTAAATAAGTGGATGGTCCACAAAATTAAGTTCGAAAATCTATTAAAGTCATTGACCAGAAAATTATTATTTGCACAAAAATTGGCCACAAGCATCAGGTATTGACTCATATATAACACCAGTAGATTGTACTTAACATTGTTCTTTGAAAGTCATTTTTAGTCATTTCATATTTTCAAACAGGTATTTCAAAAGTTATTCTAAGTTTCACTTTCACACACAAATACCCATACATACATATAAACAAGCACTCATTTATTATAGCATTTAAAATAAACTATTGATGTTATTTAATTTGATTGAATACATACCCAAAGATAAACACAGAGACTATGCAATAGTTTAAAACCACTATTTTTCCCACATTGGAAAGAACCCAACTAATATTATAACTAACCTCAGAAGTTGTCATCTACTTTATCTGTATAACCAAGAAAATCAGCTCTTCACAGATCCCTGTAATCAGAATCTACACGGATGTGAACCAGGGAATCACAGGGAATTACTTTGGGGAGACACTATCCTAATCACTAAATTAAAAAAAAAAAAGTATTTTAAAGGCAGAAGACATGCTTGAACTTTGAATCAAACATTGCTCAGTTACTAATCAGAACCTCATGCTATTGACTTTGCCTTCTGTGTTCTCTTCCTCACCAACTCCTTCTTCCACCTTACTCCTTACTCAGTGAAATGCTGCTATCTTTTAGTTTCAGTTTAACTATTCCTTAAATATTCTGAAGTAGTTTAGGTCTCATGGGTACAAACTTTCTATAGACTCTCATCTGTACTTTTGCTTACAAGTACATATTACAAATAAATAATTTTGGAAATAAATTTTTTAATGTCTGTCTTCTCAAGTAGGAGATGAACTATTATGAGAGCAGAAGCATATATCCCTGCATATGTCTATACTTGGCACACTTTAAGCTCTCAAGACTAATTGAATTAATGAATAGAAATAAAGTAGGAATTCTGTCATAAGAAAAATATGACTTTTCAAATTTTTGCCTTAAAGTAATGTCATGGACAATACGCCTGATTCTATACTGAAGTCCTTAAGAGTCATTAAGAGTATTGGTGGAATGGAAACTAACTCTTATGCTTTTTTTAAATATATATTTTTAAAGATATCTAGATTACATAAATGTCAAATAAAAATATAGGGGATTCCCCATACACCCTGCTCCCTACATCTCCCATATTTTCCCACATTAACAATATCTTTCATTAGTAGGGTACATTTGTTTCAACTGATGAAAACATTTTGGAGCATTGCCACTAAGCATGGATTATAGTTTACATTGTAGTTTACACTCTCTTCCGTACAATGTTTTATAATGTCCTGTATCTGTCATTGTAATGTCATTCAGAACAATTCCCAAGTCCCTAAAATGCCCCCATATTACACCTGTTTTTCCCTCTCCCTGCCCTCAGAGCCTCCAGTGGCCACTGCCTTCACATCAATGATATAGTTTCTTCCATTGCTACAATCACAATAAGTCTGTAGTAGAATACCAGTAAGTTTACTTTAGTCCATAGTTCATTCTCCAATCCTGAGGATTCTGGGATGGTGATGCCCACTCCACCTCTAATTGAGAGGGGGCTTAGATCCCATGGGCAGATGGATGAGACTCTCTTGCTTGCAGTTGTAGACTCTCTCGGTTCCTTGGGATGATTGTTGTCCATCATCTTCTCTTTGTTAATTGTCCTCAGTGAGTCCAATCAACTAGAAAGTAAGTGTTGTAACTCTGTTGAGATTCAGGGCCCAGCTGGCACATGGACAACCCAAAGATTTTAGTCTCTTGGACACACACTTATCAACCCTAGCACTAATTATAGGTTCATATAGAAGGGTCAGAAGAGCCATGCTTAGGGAAACCATAACTGAGTCCATCTCTGTCACATGGGGGAGCATAAATTCCAAAATAAGGATCTTTTATGCTTTTTAATAATTTCAATTTCTGGACAGAATTGGAGGATTTAAAATTTTATTAGCATATCTTATTGAGATTGATTAAAAATTAAAAAAATATTTTCAGCATTGATTAAGAGAGTCTCTCCAGTGAAGATAAATTCAGCCTAATTTAAATGTTGTTGGTAGCATCATTTCCCGAATGTAAATTCATCTCCAAATGTATAATTGTAATAAATGAAAAATGCAACACAATTTTCTGTGCTTTAAAATAACCTTTCATCTAAGGGTACATTTCCATTAACTACCTTTATAGGAAAAACCACTCTAGATCTGCATAAGGAAAAATGGGGAATCTCTGGTCAAATAATTTTGGGGAATATTATACTCAATATCCTCCTTCAATGATCAGCTTTCACAAGGCATAATAATGAGATAACAGCTCTGAAGAATTACAGAGGAAAGAAACCTGCTTTTCTGAAAGAATTGCCCCTCCATTGACTTTTATCTTAATAATCTTCAGAAACATCCTGATGCACCAGTAATTCATAAAACACTTTTTGGGAAATGCGTTAAGCAAAATATGATCTGGTTTTTATTATCTAAATTAAATCCCTAGTCCCATTTAGGGTAAATTAGGTGAAAGGCTTCTTTTCAGAAATATGATGTGGTTGTATCCTTTTCTTTGCTGAAAGATATTATTTTAGGGAAAAGTGTAATAAAATGAATTGCTTAATTTCTGACCCATCTGCAAATGTCAGGGCTTAAGTGTATCTTGTGTCTTAAGTCATATGGACATTTTGAAACTTAATAACATTCTAAATAAGAGTCTGGTACTAAGATTAAGAACTGGTTTGATACTTGGTCAACCTTCTTCTCACCTCCCTCTCTTCCATGTCTAAGTTCCTCTGACTCAGTTGGGGCATGATGGTAGGATACTAGGAAGGAATTACTGTCAGGATAGCCAACAAAGTAATTTCTGTTACTCGGTTCTGTGTTAGCAGGGTTCAGAATTTGAGCTGGAGTTAAAAGCAGTTGTTGGGCATGTGTTATGACTCAGAATTTTACACTATAATGAACTGCCAGAAGTTGACTCTTGACTCCATCTTTTGGATATCTTTGCTCTGAAGATAGTCCAGAGCCACATGGTGCTCCAAGTTCATTCAATATTAATAACAACATTAAAGTGTGGACTCATTTAACATTCACAAAAATTATGAAATAGGTACACTTATAAATAACATTTTACAATAAGGAAATTGAGACATGGAATTTAAGTCACTTGACAAAGCTACACAGTTAGTAAGAGAAACAGATAAGATTTGAACCCAGGCAAACTGGCTCCCTACAAGTACTTTTAAATACTATACCGTATAGCCTTCACAGTCAAAACTTGGAATCTGTGACTTTAACGAAACATCTTAGTCCCCAACTAGCTGACTTTATCTTCATAATAGAAGGACTTAAAAGCTGTTTGATAGTTAGGTATATACCAACATTGAATTGAGGATTTAAATTTAATTGCAACACAATGCAAAAAATCAGTGAACTTCAATTACTTCTACAAATTTTGATAAGAGTCTCTTGATTTTTCCATGTAAATGTTTAGAGGTGACCTTTTGATTTTCTTCCACCCCTAAGACTATAACTTTTCTTATGTGACTTAATTTGCCAGGCTGCTCTGACAAACACCACATTTGTTGGCTTAGACTATAAGAATTTACTGGTTCACGGATTTGAGGCTAGAGATCTCCAAAATCAAGGCGTCAGCAAGGTGATGGTTTCTCCATCAAAGTCTATAGCATTCTGGTGCTGGCTGCAGGCATTCCATGGGGTTCCTTGGCTTGTATCCATGCTTCTCATCACATGCAATATCGTTTTTATCTGGGTTCCCTTGATTTCTGGATTCTGGCCTCGCCTGTGTCTTTCTCTCACTATGTCTGAATTTCTTCTGTTTATAAGGACTATAGTAATCTGGATTTAGATCCAACCTTGTTCAATTGAAGTACACCTTAATTTAAAATAATGTCTTCTATAGATCCTATTTACAATGGGTTCACAACCACATGGATGTGGATTAAGTTTAAGATGTCTTAACTGAGTTCAGTTTACCACATTAAGCAATTAGCATATTCAATCATTAGGGGTGATTTGAATTTTTTCTTTATGTTCTTTATACTCTTTATATATTCTATTTTTCCTTGGTCATTATAATTCTTGCATATTACTCCTCTGATTATAATAGGTGTAGTTAAAATGTATAAATTAAAATAAATTAAAAAACAAATGAATAGACTAAAATAAAAATCAACAGCAGAACATATCAAGATCATTTACCAAATATGAAATGACTTTCCCAAACTCCATTTTTTAATGTGTTCTAATATGTCTCTTGGATTCACCTATCTACCCTTGAAAGGCTTAAGACTTTTGGAAGCCAATGACCTTTAAAAAAAGATTTAAAACTGCATTTCCTCTTTAAAAATGAAATTTTTAAATTTTCCTACCATTTCTTCTATTCTGCTTGGGTGCATTCTGTCTCAAAGAGCTTAAGAAAATTTGCAAAGAAGAGCCAGCCGGATGGAAGAAAAATCAAACTCTTTATAAGACAGAGATAGAAATAAAATTGAATCAAATATGTAGCTGACAGTGACTGGGAACTAGATAGGATCAGTGGGTAAAGTAAGTTTAGCTTGGCAAACTTTACATTACAAAAATTATAGTAAATAATTATAAGACCTTGAAGAAATTTTAGAAGATGGTGCACATTATGGTAATTTCCTTTGTAACTGCATTAAGGGAAAAAAAATCTGTGTGCTTGAATTGGAGGTGAATGAGGGTTGACTCAAAGCATATAATTAATTATCCTTGGCTATTTTACACTGTGGTTAATTCAGATGTTACTCTCTCAGACAGAGAGGGAGAAGCTTGATTTATTCAGTCTGGCATCCTATTCTCATTAAAAAAGAAGGGTTTCAGCACCTACTGACTGTCATTTACGAGTCACAGCCCTTCCCTTCTCCCTGGAAGCTGGAAAGCAGAATAGCAAAGAAAGGATGTTTCTCAATGAGCATTAAAAATTCTTTACATTGGCGGAAGGTAAAAGGTTAGCCAAGGATATATTGCTGTTTCACCTGTCAATTTTTAAAAATAATTTTATAAAGTCTATCCTGGTATATCCAAATAATAAAAAGTATTCATTGAGTTATTTCTGGTTAAGCTTGGACTTATTAAAAAAAATTTAACTGCAAATAGATAAAAATCTCAGAATAAATGGAGAATGAGCAAAGACAAAATTTTATACTAGAATGTTAACTGTTTCTGAGATGATCCTGAGTTTAAGTTTGAAAAAAGATCAACAGATAAACCAAAGTGATAACATTTTGTTTAAAACTCTGATTCCATTAATGGAAAAGAATGTTTTGTTAGTAATTTTAAATGGTTTGAGGCTCTCTTTGTTACTGGTCTCATTTTACATTGACCTTATATAAAGTTTCTGCCAAATGGTTACAATAATGGGAAAGACACATGCAATTCTTAATAGCTAGGTTGTGTTTACCGACATAGGTGAAGGAAAATTATAAAGTTAATAATTTGTGGTAATGAAATTTTATCTATTGTTCCTAACGATGCATTTAAATGCCAAAAGAAACAATTTACTTGCCCCAGGACACACAAGTAAGTAGCACAGGGGTGATTTGGGAGGGATTGAAATTCACAATTTCTGACACCTAGTCCACTAGGCCACACTAGTTTCAAACTGCCCCCAATAGATCAACGTTCTTCTTTCTGAAAACATGTGTTTCTTAATGCTATCACTGCTGAAAGATATGTTTAATCCTGTGGCTAATCTTCATTGCTTAGAAAGAAATAAGAAAGAATCACTCATCTGAAAATAGTTCACAACATTCTCAAAAACTTAAAAGGGTAGTTTCAAGGTTGTAGAAAACCCAAACTTGATTTTTCCCTTTTCTTAGTTCTTGATGTGTGTGGTCTGTATGGTTTTTCATGTTTCTGTTATTTTTAAGCCACCCAAAATTTTATTACATAATCGATGCTTTTGAAACTGAGGAAATTGAGTGCATTTTCACGATTGTAGACAAATAGACTATATTACAAATTATATCGATGGTACATTAAAAGACAAAACCGAGCTATGCTGATTTTTCTTGAAAAAAAATTCTTGTCTAAACCTTTAGCACTTTAGCTATAGCAATAAATTAGCTGAAGTATTAGAATTTTACAATGTTCTTTGAGGAAAGTGAAATTTATTATTAGCTTTTATATACTCCATCATTTTCAGAAAGTGCTATAAAATAATTTTACTAGTTATTCTTTTCAACCTTCCTGTGTTGTGGTAAATGATATAATTTTTCTTATTTGCAGGTTAGAAAAAAAGTCTTGAGGTCAAAGCAAGGTTTTGTTGCTTATTCAAGGTCACATGATAAACCCATGAGCATTAGTTAGAATTGAAAAAATAATAAGATTTTAGGGCATGACTATTTCTACTTTCCTACTCTTTTAGCCATGACAAGATAATTCAAATATTACAATATTATTACAATAATAAGATGTGTTGTGGTTTGTTTATTGTGAACCAAGGCTCAGTTCTATCTTAAGTTTTGCAATCCTCACAACAAGCCCATGAGGAAGACTTCTTTTGTTTTACAAAGAGAGACTGAGGTGTGGAGAATTTAAATAGCATGACAATACACAAGGAGGTACTTAGAGCAGTGTTTTAGAGCAGTGGTTCTCCAAGTGTGGATCCCAGACCAGCAGGATCAACATCACCTGATGATTTGTTAGAAATGCAAACGCTCAGGCCCCATCCCAGACCTACTGTACCAGAAACTGGGAATAGGGCACAGCAATGTGTGTTTTAGCAGGTGATTTTGATACATGCTAATGTCTGAGAACTGCTGGTTTAGACATAGATTCTGTAGGTAGACTGGCTATGAGTAGAAGTTTTTCATTTAAGAGCAGTGTGGCCTCAAGTCTTTGCACTCTAGGGGCCTGAGTTGGGTTCTCCTTAGAATGTGAGTGATACTAATAGTACCTCTCTGATGGAGTTGTCAAGCTGACTAAAAGTATATATAAAGCAGACTTCAGACAGCTAGTGTGTCTTCTGTGAATAACCAAATCCCAAACTTAATTTACTTATCTGTGGGATCAAAATTAATTATTATATGAAGATTCAGTAACATAATGCACTAAAGCATTCTCCATGGTGCCAGACACTTAATAAGTGGTCAGTAGCTGGGATCTTAAATATTATTATTATCAAACATTATCATTGTCAGTCATTATTATTTGATTTGTGGACACTTAGGTAATTGGTTAACCTGTGACCTTTCATTTGGGAATCTCTTCCCACTCTCTTTTGGTGGGACTTCTGTCCACTGCCTTCTTGTTTTGCCCATCTGTCTTTGGACAGCTGTTAGTCCACCTGTTTTTTATGACTAACAGTGTTAGCCATGTGGACAGTTTCTCCTGATCTACAGCCAGCCTGGCCTTTACCTCTGTCTTATTTCCTTAAGAAGGATATAATAGTGTGTTTTGTAGCTTGAGTATGAATTCTTTCCATCCATATAACATTTTAAATTTGTGACCTGCCCTATTCACTGACTTTCTTTTAGTTGAAGTCAATGAAAGTTATACCTAAGGATACATATGTTATCAGATTTTATCTATGCCTCATTCTTGAAACTTATTGAATAAGATTAATGTAGACTTTCAAACTTGATTCCCTTTTTCCTTTGTACTTCGTTTTCCTCTTCTTCCATTTTCTTTCTGATAAAAAAAATCTATGCTTTGATTAAAAAACAAATAAACAGAACTGTGCTTCTCCACCAGTGAATATTTCTCAAGCTGTAGCAATTGTGTTTTTCTTTAACCTAATCAAGTAGGAAAATTAATATGGAAGAGAGTAATTCCATTCCTTCTACACATTTGTAGCTTTTATATACACTGAATATATAATATTTTCAGCATTTATTACTTCCTTATTGACATTATTATATGTTTTGCCTAAGCATCAAGATAAAAATCTATTTTTTCTTAATCTTCATGGAACACTAAGCCTAATAATATTGAGGAAAGGACATCTTTAAATATAAAGTCACTCTATTACCTTTTGTATCTCTGGGAAGACACAAAGAAAAGAGCTTAGTTAGAAATGGTAATTTAGGAAAGTGTTTTAAAAAAAAAAAGAAAGAAAGAATTTATTCCCCCCAAACATAGAATAAATTTCTGAATGGTCTTCATAATAAAGGTCTTTTTTC
>JAQZBX010036269.1:0-24245 GCA_029593785.1 Cabassous unicinctus
ATATGTGTCTAATGGTTGGTAACTACCGATGCTTAAATACAGTTTTCCAGTTAAACTAATCTATAGTTTGGTTCATTAGAGATTTGTAGGTAGAAATAGTGGAGTGTTCTCAAAAATTCAATTTATAAACATGCCCATGTTCTCAAAAGAATGTTAGGTAATATCCAATGTGTTACCATGGGGTGTCTCTGTCCTTATCTATTCTCTTTAGAGTCAACACATACTTTCAGCAGGTCGCTTTGTATTGGAGGAGTAAGGAACGTTTTGCTCATATTTTGGTTAGAATTGCATCCTTGTTTTATCTCATCTGTTTGATGACTTGTACATGTCCAATCCTTGTCCTTTCTAGCTTCCATTTCAAGATTTCTTCCCTTTTGGGGAAATATTGTGACATTTATGAGCTGCTTGCCTACTCTCTGGTTAGCTATTGATTGTCTTCCCTAACAGAGTTAGGGTATCGGGAATTGAATGACAGGGGATAAAGGAAGTTCTGGTTTCAGGCGTTCTGTGGGGAAAGTAGGAATTTGTCTTGTTGATCACGGTATTTAGTTCATATCATCACAGGATGGAAGCCAAACTTCACACTCTGCCTTTTGTTCTACAGTCAGAGAAATTTTGTCTACCTCCATCTTAGACTGTCTGGGATACAATGCAGGAGTACACGGTGAATTATGTTTTGTAAATAACTTCTCATATTTAACAATATTTTAGCGACATAATTTCCTATAAATATGTGTACATTGATGTTATTGTTTTAATGATTGCAAAGTTTCATTTCATGTGTATATACCTCCACTTATTTAGCCATTTTTGCAATCGTGTAATAGCAAACAAGATAGGTGATCAATCAGTTTTCACAAACCTTTGTACATTTTTATGATTAATGTAATTATGAAAATTGTTAGTTCAAGAGATACTCACATTTATAAAATTTCTGGTACATTTGGCCAAGTACTTGCTGGGAAATTAGCACTTTCCATAGCCAATAGCAAATCAGTGTCATCAGTTTATAATTGGTATCCCATAATTTCTTATACTTGATAGGCACAAATAAAAGTTCTTTAATATAATTTATACCTCTTTCCTGATGACCTCTCAATATTGTTGCCCATTTTTGTAAGTCACTTTATGTTTTTCTAAACGAATTTGCATGGTTTCAGTCTTTTCCTTTAATATTTCCACTGGGGTTATATATTTTTTAATTCTTTATCATTCAAAATCTTGTGATAATCATCTGGGCCCACTGTCAAATATTTTACAATTATTTATCACACATTTTGATTTTCGTTTAATTTTGTTATGGTATTGAAATACCAAAATCAAGATAAATAATATATTCATTGCTCCAAACCACTGTTTTCTGCAGACCACTGCCCCCACCTCACCATTTTCCCATGCAAACATGATAGACTTTATAAAACTCTATATTTGTTTGCAATTCTAGATTGATATACTATGTGCCAGCTTTGCTAAGTTTTTTCACTCAACACAATTGTTTTAGGACAGTTATATTTTTCTATGTATAAAAATTTCATTATCTTACTGAGTGTATTTCACTGAATGGCTAGCCCATCATTCATTTATGCAATACATCTGTTGATGTGTCTTTGGGTTGTTTCCATGTTTGAGCTTTACATAAGGTTACTACAGACATTGACAGTGTTTCACAGAAAACTGTTTTTTCACAGAAAAAGTTTTCTAGGTAAAAAATTTTTTCACAGAAAGTTTTTCACTAGAAAGCTTGAATCATGTGATAGATATTTATTTAATTTCACTAAATGCCAAAATTTCTCCTGAAATGGATTAGCATTTTAATTTCCCACGAGCAATGAATTCAAGTTCTAGTTCTCGCACAATCTTGACAGCATTTAAAATGGGTCATCTTTTTAACTGTCCATTCTAATACTTACATTGTTGTACTACATTGTACTTTTAATATGCATTCCATTCATTATTAGACAGTGAACATATTTTTATATAATATTTGACATCCTTTCATTTCAGGTGGTGAGACTTTAGTTCAAAGATATTGGTCCATTTCTGAAATTGGTTGTTTTCTTATTTGGTTTTAAGAGTTCGTTATATATTCCTGATACAAGGAATGTATGAGTTATGTGATTTGCACATAATTTCACCCAATCTGTAGCTTGTTTTTTCATTCCCCTAACCATGTATTAAAAATAGTAGAATTTGATGAAGTCTAATTTTTCAAAAAATTTTATCAATTGTGTTTTAAAGAAAGCTTCTTATAATCTAGTGCTACAATGATGTTCTGATACATTTTCTTCTAAGAATTTTCATATTTTTAGGTTTTACCTTTAAGTCTATTATAAACTCTGTGTTAATATTCAGATACTATGTGAGGAATGGATCCAAGTTCATTTTTTTCTGCATACAGACAATTGTCCCAGCACCATTGCTGTAAAAGGCTATTCTCTCTCTTTTGATTTGCCTTTGCAACTTTCTCAGAAATCAGTTCTGTGGGTCTATTTCTAGATTTAATATTCTAGTCCACTGATTTATTTCTCTATGTTCAAGAAAATCTAACAGTATGTTGACTATTCCATCTATAAAAACAGACTCAAAATCCAAAAGTGTTCTTTTGCAATGCATTGTCTACTCCAGGTCCTCTGTGCTGTTATACAAATTATAGAAAGAGATTGTCAATTTCTCCTTACAAAAGACTGTTGGGATTTTAGTTAGGATTTTATTGAATTCATTATGTATTTGGGGAGAATTTGCATCTTACCTATATTATATCTTCAAATAAATGACAAAGCCTATTTAGATCTCCTTACATTTGTCTTAGGAATATATCTTAGCTTTCAGTGTAAAAGTCTTACACATCATTTGTCAAAATCATACCTTGGCATACCATATGTTCATATTATTGTGATTTGTAGGGTTTTAAAATGGTTAATGATTGTCCTTTTTTAGTATATAGAAATAGATTTGAAATTTTATTTTTACATGTTGCACTTGTATGCTGAAAACTTGCTAAATTCACTTACTATTTATTATTTTGTAGACACACCAGATATTTTTTCTAAACAGAGAATTCTGTCACCTGAGACTAAAGAGAAATTTACAAATTTCTTTCTGTTCTATCTCTCATTAATATTCTCCCTTCATACTGCAATGCTATAACATAGAAGAAATGAGAAAAATAAGGGGTTAAAATGAACATCTTGTACTGTTTTTGATGTCGATGGGAAAAAATTCAAACATTCCCTGTGACATATATTGCAAGCAATAGTATATTTTGTAGGTGCTCTTTACAATGACAAGGAAGTCCCTTCTATGCTTTGTTTACTTTGACCATTGATTAATAATCATATTGAATTTTCTCACTTGTTCATCAGCATTTATGGAGTTTATTGTGTGTTTTTCTTTATTCTTTTACAAATATGCTGAATTATTTAGAGATTTTTGGACATTAAAACAACATGAATACTTGAGGCAAACTCTATTGGATCATAATGTATTATCCTTTTTATATGTTGTTGGATTGATTTGCTAAAATTGTGCTAAGAATTTTTGCATCTAAGTTACTGATATATATTGATGTGTAATACTCTTATCATGTAACATCTTTAAACAGTATTGGTATCAGATAAATACAAGCTGCAAAGAAAGAGTTGGCAATAACATATCTTCTTTGATTTTCAGGAAGCGATTTTTATTGAATTGATATGATTTCCAACAACTTTTTGTGGCAATTTTAGATTTTTATTCTTCCAGACTTGGATTCTGGAGTACAACTTACTTCATGACATAATTTCATCTTTTAATAACTTGTTAAACTTCATTAGCCTACATGATTTGTAGAATGATCACCTTTGTTTTTGTTAGTGGAATGAGGCAAAAATCATTGTTTCCTTTTCCAAATATATGCCAAGTTATTCTAGACTCAAGAAGATTGATTAGAGAGTCTTCCATTTTATTTCCTAGTACAGATTTTATAATTTATACTCTGTGTGTACTCTAAATTTTACTGAAGTACCCTTGTAAAGCAATGTATATATGAGGCTTTAGGTGGTGTGAAGAAAATTAACTTAAAAATCCAATTTCACCGATGTTTACTATCTTGTCAGCTTTTCTACCAAACTTGTTCATCATCATGAACTTAACATCTGAAAAGTTTAAGTGTTTGGAAAAACATAATAAAAGGGTCAACTTAAATGATGATATGATGACATAACCTAGCAGGAAATTAAGAGATCTTCTGAATAAACAAGAAACCAATAACAAATAAGGCAAACATTTAAGCATAAAGACAATTTTAATTTACCTCTACAAGCTAATGACAGTTTAAAAAGATAGAATTAAGGACAAGGACCTCTAAATAGGACAATTTTTGTCACGGACCTGTTTTACATTAATCACATATATCCTGTGTATAAAATGTTATATATCTTTCTTTTAGGGTTTAAGAGATAACAAAAATTTGACCATTTATTTAGGTGCCATAAGAAAAACTAAAATATGAATATCAAGAGTAGCAAAAATACAGAAAATGTTATTTGAGAATAATGGAGTAACAGTGTTTATTAAAATTAATCTCCACCCCTTTATATTTGTTTAAATATATCTCATAAATATATGGTTAAAGATTTAATATGAAGAAATATTTCTCATTATCTAGGAAAAATTGCAATATTGCAAACACACAAGGACCACTAGAAAACAGCCAAATAAGAATTCATCTTAGAATGTTTAAATTAAGCTAATTCACAAATTTAGAAAAATACCAAAACAATTCCAACAAAAGTAGAGAGTGTGATTGGTAAAGAGAAGAGGAAATATTACTTCATTTGGATATACAAAGATTTTAGAGCTCCTTTAAATATATAGCAAGTTAATTTTAACTATTCTACTTAAGGGTAAGTTAAGGAATAAAATAAAATGAGAAATAAAAAAAATTATCTGCAAGAAGGAAAACAAAGTAATCTTGAACAAGAATTTGCTGAATCCCATGAACAAAAGGCACAAAATCTGACTTAAGAAGCTGTAATTCAAGGGTAATATACTTTAACAAAACTGTCATTATAAGAACTGATGTATTTAATAGTGTAGAAAATAATAAGAAAGGACCTTAGAAATATCTCAGAAGAAAATGGTGTCAGAGAGTAATTTATTCAAGTGTTTTAAGAACTGGTAGATCAGTTGTTATTTTAAATATTCCAGGGTATAGGTGCAAAAAGGAAGGATTGTATCTGGCTTCCAGCTCCAGATAAAACAAAGATCAAGTTTGAGATTCTCCCGAGTCTTTCAAAATGTGTTTCTGAGATAGTTTTGTGCACTCCTGACCCAGAGTGAACAAAGAACATCATGCCAGCTTGTCCATTCATTGATGCAACTCCCATTTATATGACTTAAAAAAAACCACAAATCTGTCCAGTTGACTGCTGTATCATCCTGCTAAATGACTCCTTATACCCCTCACAATGCCCTGCAGAGCCTTCAGTGATTCCTCCCTTAGAGGAAGAGAGGCGTGCCAGTAACTTGCAAATCTCTGAGAATCGTATTCACTCAGGCTTCATATGTTCAAGCAGGAGAATTTCTGAGAGGGCAATCTCAGGCTAAAAACATTTCCTTTCACTTAGCTTACCTTTGGAGTTGTTCCTGAAGTACATAATTTATCATTTTCCCTAATGCTGTCTTATAATACTTAGGTGGCTCATGAAGAGCTACCAATATGTTCTGGCTTTTCTCTTTGCCATCGAGGAGATCAACAAGGACTCCCTTCTTCCCAGCCTGTCCCTGGGTTTTGATCTCTACAATGCTTTTCCCAGTAACTACAGGACCTTGGACAACACCCTGCTTTGGCTTTATGCAGGGAGTCAGACTCGCCTTAATTACAATTGCCAAAGAAAAAGCAAATCTATGGCCGTTATTGCAGGCACCACATCAGCATTTTCCACAGAGATTGGAACACTGCTGGAGCTCTACAAAACCCCACAGGTATGATGGCTGTGAGTTCTGGAAGGAGAAAATCTCATCTGTCCCCATGCAATTCCCTTGCATCTGGATAAAGGGCAAGTTTAAAGCTGGGCATATATATTCCCTCAGAGTTATTAACAGAAGAGTAGGGATTTCCTGTGTTTGTGGGATTAATAACTGGGGTGAAGGGGAGGAGGGAAAGTGAAGTAGATACTTTAAGGCTCACCCCAAAGTCATGTTTAGCATAAATTAATTCATATTAGAGCAGATGAAAACATTGAAAACTCACTGACCTGTACCTCCTAGGAAATTCCCACAGCATAGCGGAATACCACCCAAGGATATGATCTGTATCAGGGGGTGGTCTGAGACCAATAACTGGTTAACATGCAGATCCAGGGGCATGTTACCCTTGTCTAACAAGGGAAAATGTTAAGTTTCATCCTTCTTCTGGTACTCTTTAAGGATTGGTTAAGAATCAGTTGGAACTGACTTGGAAGGATTCTGTCTGTCCCATGTTACCTCCATAAGTACCCAATAAGTACATATTTTGAGAGCTCTCCCAGCGCAATTTCCATAAGAAACTCCCTATCTCATAGTCTTTTTTCCAGGGACCTGATTTATGGCAATCAGGAATCAGAAAATAAAATGCTAAATATATTAGCTAAAGAAAATTCTCTTTGTGAGAATTATTTTTTAGAAAATATTAGAAGGTAAATGATTCTATTCTCCAGTACAACATTTTTTCCCCTTCGTAATAAATTAAGTCCAAAAATAATTTTAAAAAGATTATTTCTATTTCAAAGTTCCCATCCAATAATGTTGGCAAGATGCAAGAAGACCTTCTGCTGCAAAAGCTCCTTATAGAAAGGCTGAGGTAGACACAATATCATCTGTGTACACAATGACACTCGTTCTTTTGGATGAAGAACATATGGAGATCTTATACGTTCCAATCATTCCAAATTAGGATTGTCCTGAATGTGATACCACTGGGTGGAATTAATCACATATTCCTCCTAAAAGGGGAGAGTACTGGAACATTATGACCTTTTGGGCCTCCAGAATGAAAACACAACTGTATAATGTTCTTTGAGGTCACTCCTCACCAAATATTTCATTAACCCTACCTGTAACATATTCTCTTAAGTCTTCATCAAGGAAGACAAGCAGAATCCCACTAAATGCAGAATTATGACTTTTATTTTCTTATTCAGGTCACATATGGTCCTTTTGATATTTTCCTATGTGACAAAGGGAAGTTTGCATCACTGTATCAGATGGCCATGAAGGACAGCTCTCTGGGCCATGGAATGATTTGGTTATTGTTGCATTTTGGTTGGACTTGGGTGGCACTCTTTGTTTCTGATGATATGAAAGGGGAACAGTTCTCTTGGAAATTGAAAGCATATATGGTAAAGAATAGTATCTGTGTTGCCTTTACAAAAAAAATCTCTGCCACTAAAAAAGTGCATATTGTAGATTATACAATTTCCATTTCCAAGATCAGCAATTCATCTGCAAATGTACATATTATGTGTGATGATATGCAGATACTCATGGTACTGAGTTTATTAGGAAACACTTATTTAACATCTAGATAAGGTGTGGATTATGACATCAAAGTGGGATATTACTTTAAGTGAGTCAGACTACATGCTGCACTCTTTCCATGGAAGTCTCTCATTTTCCCACCAGAAGAGAAAAATTCCTGGTTTCAAACACTTTCTTGAGACAGTTAACCCTTCAAAATACCCAGAAGACTTTTATTTCAGCAAATTCTGGCTTGACACTTTTGGTTGCTCACCTGAAGGATCACAGTGTGGAGCAATAGGAGAGTGCCCACCAAATGCTTCCTTAAAGGACATAACAGGAAATATTGATATGATGACTATATCTGATTATAGCTATTTCATTTATAATGCTGTGTATGCTGTGGCCCATTCCATTCATGAAACACTTTTGTTGAAAACAGAAATGATATCTGCAGGAAACAGAGACCAACATATGCTACATCCTTGGCAGGTAAATGTCTTTCATCAATGTGGAATACATCAACACATGAGGGCATGTGGAGGTATTTTATTGATATAGTAAATAATTATGATATTTTTGTGTCATGGAAAAAGGGATTGGCAATGAAATTTTCTCTTTTTCAGATTATAGCTTTATCAGTAATATTCATATCTATTTGGAGAATTCTGTCTTTTAGAGCTTCAAATTCAAATCTAATTAGAAAATGTATTAGAAACTTTTTTTATTAATATTGCATGAAAGCCTGTAAAAATATACAATATTAACTTATCACAAAATATAAGGAAAGCAGAAAGTGTTGAAATTTATATTATTCTTCAGATATATCCATTTTTACCATCATATAGTACAATGATTCTGAAACTAGGCTTATTTTTAAGGAAGCTTTAGATTACATAAACTTTACAGAAAAATATAGGGGATTCCCATATACTCCAATCCCTACCCAACTTTCCTCCATTAATGACCTCTTTAATTTTTGTCATACATTGCTATGATTGATGAACACACATGGCAGCATTGCCACTAACCATGGTCAATACTTTATATTATAGTTTATACTTTGTAACACATAATTTTTTATGTTTTGACAAAATATATAATGGCCCATAAACATCTTTGCAATGTCATGCAGGATAATTCCAATGTCCCAAAAAAGGTCCCATGTTACACCTACTCTTCCTTTTCCCTCCCCTCAGAACCTCTGGTGGCCACTGCCTTTTTATCAATCATACAAGTTCTTTCATTGCTAGATTAATAATAAGTCTACTTTTGTCCATATTTGCATATCCCCCTTATGTTTGTTCGTTCCTCAATATTGAGGATTTGGGGAAGGTGATGCTCACTCTGTTTCTGATTGATAGAGGACTTAGATCTTTTGGGGTAATCAATAAACAGATATCTCAGGGAATAAATCCCAGAGTTAACCATTAAAAATATTAAAATGTATAGTGTGCAACAGAAGATTAAAGACAATATAAGAATAAGGAAATGATGGTGGGTCCAAAGGAAGATGAAAAATTACAGAATAAAACACGAAGAAAACAAGAATGTGGACATATTGAACAAAGCCTTTAAAAATTACCTTTCAAATGCACGAGAAGATAAAGGAAACTAATAGAAAGACCTAAAGGATATCAGAAAAAAGATGGAAATTATAATAAGGAAACAAAGATAACTACTGGAGTTGAGATACATAATACATGAAATGAAAGAATCCCAGGAGGAGTTTAAGAGTAGATTGGAATGGGCAGAAGAAAGGATAAATGAACTTGATGACAATACACTTGAAATGAGTCAGGTTGAGGTGTAGAAATATAAAAGGATAATGTAATGCAAACATAATCTAACATATATCTGGGGAACGTCCAAGAATGTCAATATATGAATTATGGGAGTCCAGGTAGGAGAAGAAAGAGAGAAAGGGGCAGATGGAATATTTAAAGAATAATGAAAGAATGTCCTGAACTTAGAAAAGACACGGATATGCACATCCAAAACCCCAGAGAACAACATAGAGGATGAATTTGAAGACAATTATAGTCCACCATATATTGATCACACTATCAAATGCAAAGGAAAATGAGACAGTTCTCATAGCTGCATGAGAAAAGCAAGTCATACATATAAGGTATTTACAATTAGATTGAGTGCTGATTTCTCATAAGAAATCATGGAGGCAAGAAGTCAATGGGTAAAATACTAAAAGTGCCAGCCATGAATTTTATATCTGGTGAGAATGTCTTTCAAAAATTAAGGAGAGAGTTTCTGTGTAGATGGCATTGAATAGTTAGACAGTGCTCATCGCTCTCACAAAATCAAAGGAGAGGCAAAAAACTATCTGAATGATCTTTTGGGATCTGCAGACCAGGAGAGTGCTGGGAATCAACCAGGAGGAAGAGGAATGGAGAGACAAAGAGGCCAATTAAAAACTGCTAGTTACTTACCTGTGTGTCTGGGGATGGTAAATATATCCCCACACTCAAGGCTAATTGCCTCAGTAAATCCCCAGGCTCATTGCAGCCAACTGAATGGGAAAAGAGTTCTCTTCCCTTGGAGGAAAAGGGGTATGGCATTAAGTGGAGAGTGGCTTTTCTTCAGTGAGTTTTATCATTGTATACACTTTTAATCTCAAAACTGTCCTTAGTCAGCACTGAATTGGCCACAGGGAGAGGGGAGGTGGGATCTGATATGACAGGCTGTCACACCCAACCACCCTGGGAGAGGGAGGAACTTGGAGAGTAGTAAGACAGGAAAGATAGATGGAAAAATGTTAGAAGCATAAAGAATCTGAGGGAAAAGAGGGTAGGGAGGGCCAGATAAGATTTCGGAAGCCTACCTACCTGTGAAGTGCCCTGTAGTTCAGTGAAGGACCACCTGTCTCATGTATACTATATCCTTCATTTGATTCCTGGCACACAGATAGTGAGGTACCCAGCTGTCACCTTGTGACAGGGAACTTATAGATTGAGATTTTTTGTTTTAGTTCTTTGTTCTGATTTTTTAGGTATTTATTATTTTTATTTTTTTATTTTTTATTTTATTCTTTAAACCTGGGTCCCTTACTTGTGGAAAGCATGCTGCAAGGTGATGACTGATGAGTACAAGCAACCTAAGATCGTTTCTATGGGCCAAAGAGGCAAACTGTTTTTCCTGGATAGTTTTTTGGATTTGGTATTTTTCTATTTCTTGTTTCTTTTTGTTCTTTTCCTTATTTTTTATCCTTAGTTTCTCTATTTCATTCCTTTCTGTCATTTTCCCCTCTTATGTTGCTTTTATCTCATTCCACCGTCTCATGTTTGGTCTTCATTTTTTTCTTCTTCAAAACATTCTGGTCTTTTATATATTTTCTGGTTTCATTTTTTTATTCCACCTTTTTCTTTTTATTCCTTTGCTTTTTTATGATTTTTCACACTTCTTTTTTTTTTAATTAGGGAGAGATTAAGATAGTCTCAGATAAACAAACCTGAGGGAGTTCTTGACCACTAGACCTGACCTACAAGCAATGCTAAAGGGAGTTCTTTAGACTGAAAAAAATGAACACTTGACAGTGGTTCAATATTGCATTATATTGTTTGTTATGTAACTCCACTTCTTATCTCCACACATGCTAACATGTAACTGCATAAAAGTAATGATTAGTCTGTTTTTAAATAAAATGTACAAATACATAAGTTAAAAAACATATAAATAAAAGGTGGAAGGCAGAGAGGTATAAGAAAAGTATATGTGCAAAGTATTGGACCTAATTTGTTAAGAAAAAAGACATGATTGCAGTATACATATATATACAGGGATGTAAAATTTTTACCCCATGGTAACCACAAGAAAAATAGATGAAAAATATTTCCAGGTAGAAATGAGATGGCACTCAATATGGTACAACAAGAAAATCAAATAAATATAAAAGTAGGGATTATCAGAAGTGAAGAACACAGAAAGTAAAAGATTTACGAAGGCTAATGAGAAAAATGGCAGAAAAAACTTTTGTATTATCAGTAGTGACTTTAAGTAGAAATGGATTTAACTCTTCCAGTCACAAGGCAGAGATTGGCAGAATGGATTAAAACAATGATCCAAACAAATGATGTCTGAAAGGGACTCTTTTTAATTTAAAAAACACAAGTAGGTTGAGGGTGAAAGGATGCAAAAATACATCATGCAATTACAGAACAAACAAAGCTATATTAATATCAGATGTAATAGACTTTATGTCAAAAACAGAAACAAGGCAGAAAGATGGCCTTTAAATACTGAAAAAGAGAGCAATTCAAAAAGACTATACAGAAATTATGAATATACATGCAACTACCTGCAGAGCTCCAAAATATATGAAGCAAATACTGACAGATTTGATGAAAAAAACTGATGGCTCTACATGAATAGTAAGAAAATTTAATAATGCCTACTCAGTAATGGATAGAACATCTAGTCAGATCAATAAGGATGTATATGACATGAGACATATATAGAACATATCACCCAACTAAAAACCAGACTACACATTCTCCTTGAATACACATAGATCATTCTCCAGGATAGACCATAATTTGGTTCACAAAATGAGTTCAATAAATTCAAACATATAGAAATGATAAAAGTCATATTCTCCAGTCACAATGGGAAGAAAGTTAGAATTCAGTAACAGATGGAGAAATGGAAAATTCACAAATAAGTGGAAATAATATACAATGTTAGACAACCAAAACTTTAAATAGGATATAAGAAGCAAAATTAGAATAGATCTTGAGGTGAATGTAAATGAAATTACAATAAAACAAAACTTATGGGATACAGCAAAGGCAGTGCTGAGAGAGAAATTTCTAACTCTAAATTCTTACAATAAAAAGGAAGAAAGAATTCTAATCAGAGACCTAACCTCAAAACTGGGAGAACTAGAAAAAGAAGAGCAAATTAAATTCAAAGTGGGCAGAAGGAAGGTAATAAAGACTTTAGGAGAGATAAAAGTAATAGAAAACAAAATATAATGGCAGAGGTTTAACAAAACCAAAAATGGGTTCTTGAAAAGTTTAATAAAATTGACGTACAATAGCATTCGCAAGATTAAAAAGGAAAATGGAAAAAGAGGATACAAATAACTAAAATAAGAAAAGAAAACAGGGACTCTACTACTGACCCTTCTGAATTAAAAAGGATTATAACAAGATGCTGTGACAAACTTTATGCCAATATATTAGATAACTAGAATCAACTGGATAAATTCTTAGAAACACAAGGCTACCTAAATTAACTCAAGAAGAATAAGAAATCTCAACAAGCAAACTTCTAATAAAGAGATTAAATCTGTCATCAAAAAAGTTTGTAAAAGGATAATCCCATGAGCAGAAGGGTTCACATGGTAATTATACCACACATTCCAAGAATTACTCCAATTCTGCTCAAAGCCTTCAAAAAAATTGAAGAAGGGAGAACACCTGCTGATGTTTTATATGAGCTGAATATCACTTTCATTCTAAGCCAGATAAAGAAATCACAAGAAAAGTAAACTCTGGACCAAAGTCTTTTATGAATACAGATGCAAAAAATCCTCAACAAAATATAGGTACAACAAATCCAACAGCATATGAAAATTTATATGCCATGATCCATACCTGATAGGCAAGGTTGATACAAAATTAAAATACCATTTAATATATTACACCACATTAATAGAATGAAGGAAAAATTCACATGATCAGCTCAATTGATATAAAAAATGCATTTGAAAAAATAGATCACCTCTTCTTGATAAAAAAAGAAAATATTTAGAACACTAGGTGTAGAAGCAGATTTCTTCACGATGTTAAAGGCATATATGAAAATCAAATAGCTAACATCCCACTTGATGAAAGACTGAAAGTTTTCCCCTTTAAATCAGGAAGAAGACAGGGATTCCCACTGCCATCACTGATATTCAACATTTATTAGAAATCCTTGCCAGAGTAATTAGGCAAGGAATAGAAATAAAAAGCATACAAATGGGAAACAAGGAATGAAACCTTTCCCTATTGGGGAATGATATGTTCTGACATACAGAAAATCCTGAAAAGTCCACAACAAAGTTCCTAGGTCTAGTAAACGAATTCAGCAAAATGTGAGGACACAAAATCACACCAAAAAACAGTAGTCTTTCTATATACAGCAATGACCAATCTTAAGAAAACATGAAAATAGTTCTATTCACTAAAAGAATCAAATAAATAAGAATAAATCTAACCAAAGATGCAAAGGACTTGTACACAGAAAAATATAAAACATTGCTAAAACAAATCAAAGAAGATCTAAAAAAAGTGGAAATAAAAATCTTTGGAAGACTAAATATTGTTAAGATATCAATCTTAATCAAAGCAATTTATAGACAATACCAATCAAAATTCCAACAACATTCTTTTCAGAAATATAAAGCCAATCATTAAATTTGTATAGAAATATAAGGGCTCCCAAAACCACCTTTTATATGTGTCAGTTTGAGATTATTTCATGAATCCCCAAAACAGAAAGATTATGTTTGTAAACAAATCTATTCCTCTGGTTGGATTAAATTCAGTTCATGCGCTTTTGATTAGATTACTTGAAAAGGTCACTTTGGGGCTTTTGAATGGACTATATCAGTGAGAAATGACTCAGTTTGAGTCTCTGCCCCTTGAAGGATCTGATATAAATGGACTCACAGGGACAGACATAAGGAAAAATGGAGCTGGCATATTTTATTCTGCAACAAGAGCAACTAGATTGCTTAAGCATGAAACCTCCAAGAGGCTGGGCCCATGGCATAGCTCGAGGAGACCACTCCTACTACATGCCAGATGGCTTACAGCTGAAGAGCCAAGACTGATACAGGAGGCCTGGAAATAGACAAACCCCAAACCTGCCTGCTCAAAGCTGAGCTGCAAGAAACAGTAGATTCTGGAGGGGAAGGCAGACATCCCTGAGAGATTAGTGGTCATCTTGCTATACCATGTGGCAAAAGAAGTATCAACAGTATCTTACTTTACCATGTTTTTTTTTTTTTTGCTAATGCCATGATTTGGACATTTTCTGTCCTTGGAAGTATAAACTTTTACACCGAAAAGTACCCTTTATAAAAGCCAACAGATTTCTGGTATTAGCATCCACATCCTTTCGGCAAACTAAGACAATAACAAAGAATGAACTGGGAATACTCACACTTCCCTAACTTAAAACTTATTACCAAACCACAGTAATGAAAACAGTATGATACAGACAGAGGAGCAGATATATAGAAACATCAAATCCAACTGATAATTCAAGAAGTAAATCTACATGTTGTAAAAGTGATTTTTGGCAAGTGGGCAAAGAACACTCAATTGGAAAGAATAGTCATTTCATCAAATGATGCTGCTAAAATTGGATCTTCATTAGCAAAAAAAAGAAAGAGGGCCCCTACTTCACACCATAAACAAAGAAATACTCAAAATTGTTAAAAGACCTTAATATACAAGTTAGAACTCTCAAACTTCTTGAGGAAAGGGAAGGGAGCATCTCCAGGGCTTTCTGTTATGCAATGGATTCTTAGACACCAAAAGCACAAGAAACAAAAGAACAAATAATTAAAGGAAATTAATAGAGCCAAAGGAACATGTGAACAACTATCAAGCATACCATGCACACATTATAGGAATACCAGAAGGAGCAGAGAATGAGAAAGAGAAAGAAAAAATATGTAAAGAAATACTGGCTAAAGATCACCAATTTGATGAAAGACAAATCTACACACTCATGAAATCCTATTAAATTCAAGTAGGATAAACTTGAAGAGATTTCAACTGAAATAAATTATGATCACATTGTTGAAAGACAAAGAGGAAATTCTGAAAGCAGCAAGAAAAAGAGAATTCATCACATATAATTTTTCATCAATGATTTTAGCAGCCTATTTCTCATCAGAATCCATGGAGGCTAGAATAGAGTCCTGTAGCATATTTAAATTCCAGGAAAGAAAAAGAAAATTGGTAATCAAGAACCTCACACATGGCAAAATTATCCTTCACAAAGGAAGAAATTAGGACATTTACAGGTAAAAATGTGCTGAGGAAGTTGACTTCCAGTAGATATGATATACAAGAATGCTAAAGGGATTCCTTTAGTTTGAAATGAATGGAAAGTAAACAATAACTGAAAGCTAATAGAAGAAATAAGGACCACTAGTAAAGGTAACTACAGGAGCAAATATAAAAACCAGTATTATTGCACTTTTAGATTGTAACTACTTCTAATTTCCTATGTGATTTGAAATGCAAATGCATACAGAAATAATTATAAATATACATTAATGGGCAATGAATTATATCAAATGTATAAAGATGCCATACATGACAATATAAATGGTGAAAATCTATAGGAATGGGAGTAGAACACATGTATACTGTTGAAACTAAGTTGGTATTATTCAACCAAGTTTGTTAGAAGTATAAAATGTTAATTGTAATCCCCAGGTAAACACTAAGAAAATAACTAAAAATACACAGAAAATAAAAAAAGGGAATCAAAATGGTACACAAGAAAAATCAAATAGAGACTAAAAAGAAAAACAGAAGAATCAAGAAAAAATGTAAATATTTAGAAAACAAATACTTAAGTGGGAGAAGTACATCAATACTTACAAATAATTGCTTTCAGTGTGAATGGATTAAACACTCTTACTAAAAGGCTGAGATTGATAGAGTGAATTTTATTTATTTATTTATGTATTTATTTTTATTTTTTTAATTTTTTTTATTGTGGGTAAAAATCAAATTTTTCACAATACATACCAATATTCGTAAAATGATATATAAATACATATGCATATATGTGCATTTGTTTACATAAATGTTATTTGTTACACATATACATATATTTATTAAAGGTGCTTAGATTACTAAATATTACTCAGAAATTACAGGGATTCCCATGTTCCCCATCGCCCACACCTCCAACAACATCCCACACCACTATTCCTCATCCATGTGGTACAACAACGGCAATGGATATATACATCCTGGGGCCCTGCCACCAAGCATAGACCACAGTTCACATCACAGAACACACTGTCTCCCACAAGAGTGAATTTTAAAAATTACACATCTATAAGCTGATTACAACAGGTTCAGTATAGATACAAAGACACAAGGAAGTTGAAAGCAAAAGAATAGAATAAGTTACCCCATATAAAGATTAACCAAAAGAGAGTTGGAATTGCTATATGGTTGTCAATCCAAAGAGACTTGATATTGAATTCAAGTGAATTGTGCACTTGAAAATCTTTATAAATCGAAAGTTTCATATATATATATATATAAATTAAAATGAAAAGATTTTAAGAAGCTACAATTGTCAAAAGGGGCATTCTATTTTGATAAGGTTTCAGTCTCCAAAAGTTATGTGAATTATAAGCATATACACAAACAACAACAAAGCTCCAATACATTTGGGGAAAAAATTGACAAAACTGAAGGGAATATTAGACAGCTCTACAAGATAGTAAGAAAATTCCATACGCTACTTTCAAGAATGGCTAGAACACGCAGAGAATAAATAAATAAATAAATAAATAAATGAATGAATGAATGAATGAATGAATAAAGAGATAAGAAGAATAACACAGTACACCAATCAGGCCTAAATTACATATACAGAATACTTCATTCAACAGTAATAGAATAAAGACCTTTCTCAACTTCACATAGAACATTCTCTAGTACAAATCATTTGTGAGGTCATATAAGTATTAGAATATTTAAACCATTCAAAGTATTTTTTTTCTAATCACAATGTAATGCAATGAGAAATCAATATCAAAAGGAAGTGGGAAATTCTCAAATATATGTAAATGAATAATACACCCTTAGACAACCAATGGATTAAAGAATAATGCAACAGGGAAATTAGAAACACCTTAGCATGAATGAAAACCAAAGCACAACATACCAAAACTTAGGGGATGCAGTGAAAGCAATGCATAGGGGGAAATTTAGGGCTGTAAATGCCTATATGTAAAAAGGAAAGCTATGAAATCAATGACCTACCTTCACATCTTAAGTAAGTATTAAAGGAAGAGCAAACAAAGCCAAAATTTATCTGGCAAAAAGAAAAATAAAGATTAGAACACAAAAAAATGAAACAGTCTATAAAACAATAGAGAAAATAAAAAATGGCAAAAATTGGCTCTTTGAAAAAGTGAACAAAATTGACAAATATTATGGTAGTTTGACTAATAGTATACAAATAACTCAGAAAAGAAAGCGGAGATATTGGTAACATAGAAAAAATGGAAGTGTACTAGTAATTTCCAAACTATAAAAACTGATGCTATTTGAAATAGGAAATCTGAATTGACCCATTATCCATAAAGAATTTGGATCAGTAATCAAAATCTCCAACAAAGGATAGCCCGACATCAAGAGGTTTCACAAGTGAATTCTGCAAACTAGCTAATGATGAACTATCAAGCCTTTTCAAAATCTTCCAAAAATTTAGAGGAGATTACACTCTAACTCCTTCTTTGAGGACAGCATTACACCAATAACAAAGCCAGACAAGGACATCACAGGAAAAGAAAATTATAGGCCTACAACTCTTTTGAGTATATCTGTGATCATCTTTAACAAAATAGTAGAAAACTGAACTTAATGAATGTAATATACTGGTGATGATCTAAATTAATTCAGAAAAAGTATTTCACAAATTCCAATACTTACTTAAGATAAAAAACACACAATAAACCAGGAATCAAAGTGAAGTTACTCAACTTGATAAAGTCCAAAATTGGAAAAGCCACAACTAAGATCATTCTTAATAGTGAAAGAGTGAAACCATTTCCCCTAAACTCAGGAACAAGATAAAGAAAGCAACTTTCCCCAAGTCTATTTAATATAGTATTGGAGATCCAGCCAGAGCATTTAAGACAGGAAAATAAATGAAAATCCATTGTTGTACATAAAATAAAACCAACAGACTTTAAAAAACGGGTGCAGAGCAAGTTTATTGAGCTAAAGTTACATTAATGCAGGAACAGCACCAAAAGAAGTTTCTGCTCAATGAGGTGAGCTGGAAGAGCAGCTTCTATGACTGCTTGACATATAGGGGAATGGGGAGGGATAAAGGTGGCATGATTTATGGTTAGTACATGTGTTCTGTGAGCTGTGTTGGGCTAAGTGGGCTACGGGAGCTGTTACTGCAGGGTGTCCTTGAGGTCCAGATTGTTAATCAGCAAGCAGGAAGTGGATGTAGGATTGTAGTCATCTGGTGAAGGTCAGCAGGCCATGCAGGTGTCAGCTTGAACTCTTTGTTACAGTTTTTCCTCTCAGGATGGGGCATGGGGTTTTATTACCACTGCAAACGATTATTGGTGTGTTAGCTTGCTTCAGTTAACCTCTGTTACTTCCTTACTTGCCTGAAAAAAAATGGAAGCTCAAGCAAATCAAGATGGTTAGTAAATTCATTTGCCATTCCATTCTCACATTATCAATACTGGAAAAGAAGAAGCAAAACTTTCTGCTGACACAAATTATATGCTTTTATATGTAAAAAAAACAAAATCTTGAAGGATCCCCAAGAATGTCATTAGTATTAATAAAATAATCCAGCAAACTTACATGATTAAAAATAAGCACTAAAAACCCAAATTGAATTTCTGCACAATAGCAAAGAAAAATCTGGGAATGAAATTAAGACAACAATTCCATATAAAAGAGCATGAAACTAGAATGTAATACTGGGGTATTAATTTATCCAGGGATAGGAAGATTTGTGCACTGACATATAAAAACATGGCTAAAATAAATGAAATAAGACCTAATAAATGGAAAGACACTCCATATCATTGACTGGAAGAATTAATATTGCTAAGACCACAATTTTCCACAATGTGATCTATAGAGTCAATGCCATCCCTATACAAATTCCAGAGGCAAATTTTGAAGAAAAAAATCTAAAATAATGAAATTTCAAGGGTCCCTGAATATCCAATATTGAAAAAGAGTAGAAAAGGTGAAGGACTCACATTTCCCAATATCAAAACTTATTATAAAGTTATGATTATGAAAACAATAAGCTTATGGGAAGCCACATAGACCAATGTAATAAAAAGAGAATCTAGCAGTAAATATCCTTGGTCAATTTGTTTTGACAAAGGTGCCAAGAAGACTCAATGGGAAAATGACACCTTCAAATGAAGATTTGAAAGCTGTGTACCTACAGGCAAAAGAATTAATTTGGAAATTTATGTTTCACCAGGTTAAAAAAAATGAACAGAAAATAGGCTCAAGACCTATATCTAAGAGGTAAAACTAAACAGTGCTTTGAAGGAAACAGGAGGAAATCTTCATGACTCTGGATGTGGCTATTTTTAAAATATAAAATTAAAATAAGGCAAAGTAGATGAATTGGAATTCAAGAAAATTTTTGTTTTGTGCATCAAAGAACATTATCAAGAAAGTGAAAACACAATCCTCAGAATGGGACAAAGTACTTGCAAATTATCTGTTGGGTAAAAGTTTAACACTAAGCATATATAAAGAACTTTCAAAAATTAACAATGAAGAGACAAACAACCCAAATAAAAATTGGCAAAGACTTGGATAAATATTTCTCCAAAGAAACACAAAACTGGCCAAGCAGCACATGAAAAGAAGATCACATCATTACCCATTAGGAAAATGCAAATCACCACAAAAAGGAGATACCACCTCAAAACCACAAGGATGGCTATTATAAAAAATTAAAATTAACAAGTGCTGTGAAGGATGTTGAAAATGTGGGGCACTTGTACATTGTTGATGGGAATGCAAAATTGTGCACCACTGTGTAAAACAGATTAAACATTTCTCTAAATATAATATAAAATTACCAAATGACTCAGCAATCCTACTCCTACGTAGAAATCAAAACAATGGAAAACAATGTTCATAGCAGAGTTATTCATAATAGTCAAAAAGTGGAATCAACCCAAGGATCCAACAGTTATTGAATAGATTAACAACATGTGATACACACACAAACACACAATGGAACATTATTCACCCATACAAAGTAATAAAGGTCTGATAAATGAAAATCATGGCTAGTCCCTTCAGTAACATGTTAGGGGAAATAAACCAGAATTACTGGAACTCCAAGCAGCTTTTTTTTCAGGGTCACACCGGAGCCCATGCTAACCACATCCTGAGATGCATCATGATTATATTCATTTATCCTCCTATTGTTCTCTTATAAGTGGAAGAGTGTGTCACCTAAATCCCTGAAATGGCAAACACCCAAACAAATCTTAGTCTCTACGAAAAAGACTGCTTTCTGAAAGGGGATGGACAAGAAAAGAAAGATTATTTGATGGATATGAGCCTTCAATCTCTCATCTGAATCCACTGCCCCTTTCAAAATTATGCGTTTCCTCTAGTTTCACCCACTTTTGAGGAAAATACAATTTATGAACAGTGCTGGGGATCACATGTTCTTAGATAAGGAAAGAAACTTTATGATGATATATGATATCCTGAACACTGTAAATTTCCCTGCTGGTCTTGGCCTCCTCATTAAAGTTGGAGAATTTGTCTCCAATATTTCACATGATCAAGTTTTGATCTCCAATGAAGAGATGATCGAGTGGCCCGTTGGATTCAAAGAGTTTTCACACTGTTTCAATGTTGGGTTTATATATTATGCATAGATCTCAACACACTCCTCATATTAGGTTAAGTTTGCACCCCTTGATTTCAGGACTAAATTCATATTTTGAATTCAATATCTTGACTTCATACTACGCAATCTCACAAATATTTTGAGACATTGCATTTAAAAGATCAGGTGTATCATCTATCATCTTTCATTTAGACATAAATAATAATGCAGCATTTGACTAAGTACACTGATTGTGTACATTAATTATTTAATTAATTTCCATTTTCCCTCTATATATGCTGAAAAGACATAATCACGTATGGTTGAATATTTCTTCATTTTTAGAGGCATTATAAAAACTAGTAAAGTACACATATAAACCATCAATTCATCTGCACTATTCAAACTTTCCTGTGGTCATTTCAATACCATTCAGTATCAAATTTCATTTGGCTTAATACCTCAAAGCATGGACCATAGCTTTCATTTGGTCTATCCGAAGTTGAAAAAGCAGAAGGAATTTTACAGGTGATTTGTAAAAACAATAATGATTTGTACCTTTAAAGTGCTGTTAAGTTACTGACAAACTGGTACCATACTGAGACTCAATACCCCAGAATTGGATTATTTACATTATTATTGTTTGTCTCTGCTTGGTCCACATTCTTTTAT
Organism: Cabassous unicinctus; assembly: GCA_029593785.1. NCBI lineage: Eukaryota > Metazoa > Chordata > Mammalia > Cingulata > Chlamyphoridae > Cabassous > Cabassous unicinctus. Next base: position 21,766 of record JAQZBX010036269.1, read on the forward strand.
GCAACTCATTTCATTAATGAGTAAACTTATTTTATTGGATTCTCCTGTCTAGAACCTAAAATAGTCTATTCAGCCACATATGGTAATAATATTCTCAGACATACAAAGCCTAAGAATCATTATTACAAAAGCTTGTGTTGAAAGTCTTTATCATAATGTGGTTAAATTAGAAGAGAGTAAACAAAGGTGATATTATTAATGATATGTGAAGTAAAAGTGTTCAGATACTATAGTAAGATGTTTGCATATATGTATTCAATTAGATGTTCAGTTAATATCAACAAGGCAGAGACTGGCATGAAACATGGTTATGAAATAGAAGAGAAATGGCTCTCTCATTAAAAGATAAATTTAGATATCCTCTCATAGTTGGTAATAATGTGCAATAGGATGGTCAATGATTCTCTCTTTCCTCCTCAGATACCTCAATCTGTATGTAGCCAGAGCTGCCATTCAGGATTCAAGAAACTTCCACTGGAAGGAAGGCCCATCTGTTGCTTTACTTGTGTTTTATGTCCAGAGGGAGACATTTCCAATCGGACAGGTCTGAAAATATGTAACCATCCTATAATAATACCTAAGAATTACTCAATATAAAGAAACCAAAAGAAATTCTCAATGAGGTCATAAGACCCCATTGTTATCAATTTATGCATTCACTGACCCTTTTGACACATCCATGTTATAATCATCACAGTTAACCATGTTGTGTAAGTTCTCTTGTGGCTCTGCTCATTCTATTATGCTTAACTGTGGCACAGATTTGCATGAGTATTTTTTTTACTATCCAGTGCTGTGTGATACAGACTTAGTCTGTGAGCTCATTGTGGATCATGCTAAAATCTATGAGGTGATATATCATCAAGGCAGCTGTAAGTACCTTGAAGATTTTAGTCATGCAATTTTTCATGTGATGATAATAAGCACAGAGCTGGTACATATATATTGTTTCGGAAGTTTTTTATTACCTTATATAGCCTGTCTGAAAAGAGTGAAATGTGCTTCTAATTAATGAGTGTATCAATTTTTAAATAAATGTTTAATTACCTAAAACCTGAACCAAGTCCTCAGAAAGTCTGTAATATAATACAGAGGAAGAATATGTATTTGAAGTGAAGTCACAAGATCCTAATAAAAGGTATAATTTGGCATAATGAAATGTGGCTGCCATGCATACATAGACATCAAATATATCTTTATAGTAAATATCAAAATAAAACATATTCTGAAAGATGTCAGAAATATGGAAGGGTTAATTAATGACTCTATTTTTGCAAAATATAATTATAATCATTTGAATATTTCCATAATACTATACAATTCCAACCATAAAATTCCAATTATATCAACAGTAAGAACCATTTCATTTCAATCACTTAGGAGAGAAGGAATCGATATTTTCAGACATGAACAAACTAAAAACAATTATATCCATTTCTCATAAAGGATTTGCAATAACAAGGATGTAAACCAAGAAGGAGGAATAGAGAAAAAATGCTACTGGACACACATCTCAACATATACATTCTTGTGTGTGCAGAGCATGCATCTTAAAGAATAAAGTCAGAATCCAAAGGCAGTCATTGACTCTTAGAGGAAGGAATGGGTATCTGGGGAGCATAGCTGTGAGAAAGAATTAACTTTGATTATTTTACACATCTGTATCATTGCAAAATATGACCACTGAAAAATGAATGCAGAACTTTAAGTCAGGAATCAGCGAAATGTGGCCTATTTTGTAATAAAAGATTATTGAAACACAGACATGATCAATAATTTTTTATATTGATTATGGTTAAATATCCATATTGTCTGTGCTACACAACAGCAGAATTGAGAAACTAACTGCATAGTGATCAAATATATGCTAAATGCTTATTAAAGTATTTATTACCTAAAACTGTGAACTTAAAGTAACAAAAATATTTATCACATCTTGCATTGAGTTAAGTTAATCAGAATTAAAATTCACAACTTATCCTGCAATAATATGATAAAAATTTCAATTCTTCCAGAAACCAAATTGTAGTAGTAATACAATTCCAAACAGAATCCAAATTTTAACCTGGAAAAAATAAATTGGAAACATAAATCTGCAAAAGTAGTCAAAGAAAAAATGAAAACTATGAAAGCAAAATGACTTTCTCTACCAGATGTTAATATATATATACACTGTCAAGGAATTACAGTCGTTTTGATTTCAAAGTTTTCATTTTTTCTTTGATTACTTTTGCAGATTTAATGACATTGCAAAGGTAGGTACAGGTCATTATGTATCTTGTTATAACTCACAAAATAGTGTAGGAGTGAGTGTAAACTACCATGGAAACTATAATTTGGAGCATTGCTTAGTGGCAATGCTCCAAACTGTGTTCATCAATTGAAATAAATATAACACACTACCGAAGGATGTTTTAATGTGGTATAATGTGGGAGCAGTAGAGACTGGAGCATATGGTATCCCTTATATTTTTATGTAA